>VZQC01004693.1:3861713-4010482 GCA_009823505.1 Rhizomys pruinosus | reverse complement strand
TTTTTTTGTGGCTTTCAGAATTTTGTCTTTGTTCTGGGTGTCTAGCATTTTAAGTATGATATGGTGTGGGGATTTTTTTTTCTAATCTTGTCTGTTTTGGAGTTTTATATGATTCCTGTATTTGTATTGCTTTGTCTTTTTTTAGTTTGGGGAGATTTTCATCAATTATTCTGTTGAAGATCTGATTGATACCATTCTCTTGGGATTCTTCTCCTTCCTCTTTCCCTATGATGTGGAGGTTTGATCTTTTCATAGTGTCCCACAGTTCCTGGTTGTTCCATTTTTGTGTATTTTTAAATTTTTCATAATCTTTACTTGAGCTTTTTAGTTGTTCCGTGTTATCTTCCAGGTCTGATATTCTTTGTTCTGCTTCCTCCATTCCACTTCTGAGGCTTTTTCCGTTCCTTTCCTCTTGATTGGATGAGTGCCGATTTCCTTTTTTATTTCATCTTGTGATTTCTTTAGTATTTCTACTTCCTTTTGGAGCTTCTCAATCTCTTCCTGTAGCTCTTTGCTTCACTGGTCAGTTTCCTTTTTTTATTTCAACATGGGATCTTTTCACTGTTTCCACTTTCTTCTCGAGTTTGTCATTTTCTCCCTCTAGTTCTTTCTGGCATTTGTCAATCTCTCTCTCTAGGTCCTTCTTGAGTTTTTCATTCTCTGTCCTTAGTTCTCTGACTTGTTCTTTATATTCTTTGATTTCTTTCAATATGTCTGAAATTTTTCCTCTAATATCTGTGTTCTGGGCCATCCCCAGGGGGGTCCCACTGGGCTGGTAGAGCTTGGTGTGGGATTATTCTGCCCCTTTCCCATGTTGTCCCTTCATCATGTCCCTGGCATGTGGGTTTCTCTTTGCCTGTATTCCAGTGCAAATCCCAAATGCCACTTCACTGTGTTGAAGGCTTGCTTTGCTTGCCTTCTTCAGATGCCTTCTTCCTTGTTTGTTTGTTTGATTTATTTGTTTTTCTCCTTGTTTATGGAGTGTTGACTTATCTAAGTTTTAGGCTTTCTATTGGAAGTCTAACTCACTCTTCCCTTTCTGTTCTGAAGGCTCTCCAAAGAATCCACGTGGACACTCCCTCAGCAATTCCAGTTCGGTGGTGGGGGGGTATGACTGTTCTGTGCTTCAGGTGTTCCTGGGAAATCTCCCATCTAAGCTCTGTGTACTTAAGTCTCACAGTGGCAACAGGCCCACCTTTTATACCAGCTAACAGGATGACTCCACCCCCACAGCCACACAAGACAATGATTTAATCAAACTAATGAGACAATCATCCAACAACCCAGAGATAGAATGATCCAACAATGCACCTGGCTGAAGTGCCTGGCTTCTAGCTGTGCTTCAGGTGGTCCTGGGAAATCTCTGATCTAAGCTCTATGCACTCAAGTCCAAGGAGTCAATAATTCTGACTCCACAGCAAGTAAAGACATAGAATGTTTTCAACAGAACAAAAACTGTATCTTAGAAATACAGGAAAGTAAAATTGTTAAATAGCAAACTTGGACAAAATCTACAGGATGAGAAGATGGCAATGAGTTAGGATCAGAAGACACTAATTTCAAATTCCATTCAGTATGGTCAAAATGCATGGTATACTTGAACTATCATTTGCAACCCATTGCTTTTAAAATGTTATTTATCTCAGCTTCAGAGCAGTGAGGTGGTGAGTGAGAGGGGCCAGAGCCAAACCTCACACTTGCTATTTAGAGGGGACTTAATAATCTGAATTTACCTTAAAGCACACCAGACTTGCAGAAAAAGCATACTCCAGAGGAAGCCAAGGCAGGCCTGCTCAAGAGATAGCAGTTCCATGTACAATTTTCCTCTGATAGGTTAAAAAAATAATAATCTGGATTTAATAAAATGCATTTGGGTTTTGAAATGACCCTTCCTTGCTAGGAAACAGGTGGCATAGTTACAAAAGGAGCTTGTTTCTTTGTTTTCTTTGCCTTGAAGAGTGAGACTAACAATTTGATTCCTTCCTCTTCCTCCTTGTCTTCTTCCTCTTCTTCCTCCTCCTTCTGTGTTTATGTGTTACTGAAGATTGAACCTAAGGCCTCTTGCATGCTAAGCAAGTGGTCTACCACTGAGCTATATCCCCAACTCTATCACTCTGTAAGCCCAAGCTGGCCTTGAACTAGCAATCCTTACTGCTCTGAAGCTGAGATCTCTGCTGCTACCAGTGTCTATGGCCCTGCATGGCTTGAACAGACATGTTACCCTCCTGCAAGCAAGCCTCCAGTTATTTGGTGTCTAAGGAATAGCATTTTCCTGTTTTCCATGAATATCTCAAAGAGACAGAAAACATTCTTTTTGTAGATAGGAAAAGACTGAAATTTTCTTTTTATTTTTTTCAACTTCCTTATGGATAATATTGAAGCATTTGTTAGGTAGCTTAATGATTGTGTGGAGAAATCATGAGGTAGACAATGGGATGGAATTCAAGGGGTTTTTCCCTATTGCCTTACAATGTCTTTTTTGATTTGTTTGTTTTTTGTTCTTTTTCTGTTTGTGTTCATCCACAGTGGCCAAGTTGAATGATGCTGCCTGGGACTCCTCCAGATCCTGAGATGCTGCCCATCTGGGTCCTGTGGTGGCTCCTTCCCTTCCCTGTTATTGCAGCCAGAGGTCAGGTGGTGGCTCAGGTACAGGGTAGAGAGGCAGAGATCCCTGCCCATTGCTGGGCAGGAGTCTCCAGGCATGGAGACCCTTGGGCTGAGCACCAAGATTCTGAACTTTTTTGTTGTGCCTCTTTATTTTTTTCAAAACAGCTGTTTGGAGAAATTTTAGTGAAATCCCACGGGTGCGGTAGAGAGGGTGGAATGGAATATATGGGAGAAATGAACTAAGGTTTAGAGTTGCTAAAAAAATTCCTATCATCCTCCTTAGCCACATGCTTGATATTGGATGGGTGTAATGGGGAGGAATGATTGTAGACTAATGATAAGGGGTTCTGATTCAGCTCTGAAAAGAAATACATTGTTTGGATGTTGGGAACATGGTATCAGAGAAAAGGAATTGTCAATCTTCATAACAGCAGGTGCAAACAGCTTCTCTGTTTATGCAGAGCAAGCTGAGAACTCAGTGTTAATTGCTTATTTAAAAATAAAAAGTGTTTTTAAAGCAGTTTATATATTCTGGATGTTAATGCTCTGTCAGATGTATCACTGGTGAAGGTTTCCTCCCACTCTGTGGGTTTTCCCTTCACTTCCTTAATTGTTTCTTTCTTTTGTTGGGGGGGAGCTTTTAGAGACAGGGTCTCCCTGTAGCCCCAGCTGTCTTGGAATTCACTCTGTAGACCAGGCTGGCCTTGAACTCACAAAGATCCACCTGCCTCTGCCTTCTAAATGCTAGGATTAAAGGCATGCGTGACCACACTCCATTGTTTCTTTAGGTGTACAAAAGCTTTTGAGTTTGATGAGGTCCCACTTGTCAGCTGTTGTCCTTATTTCCTGTGTAGCTGCTGTTTGATTTAGAAAGTCTTTTCCTATGCCTGTGTCTTATAGGTTGCTGCCCACTTTTTCTTCTATCACCTTCAGGGTTTTGGGTTTCAGGATAAGATCTTTGATCCACTTGGAGTTTATTTTTGTACAGGGTGAGAGGTGGGTGTTTAATTTTGTTCTTCTACAAATGGTGATCCAGTTTTGCCAACACCATTTGCTGAAGATGCTGTATTTCCTCCATTGAGCTTTTATGACCCAGCCATACCACTCCTGGATATATAACCACGAGATGAATCCTACATGCACATCTATGTTTATTGCAGCTCTCTTCACAATAGTAAAGAGCTGGAACCAACCCAAATGCCCCTCAACTGATGACTGGATAACAAAAATGTGGTTCATCTACACAATGGAGTTCTATGCAGTGGTAAAGAAAGATGACATCATGAACTTTGCAGGTAAATGGATGGAACTCAAAGTCATTATGCTAAGTGAAGTAACACAGTCCCAGGGGAAAAAAAGGCAAATGGTTTCCCTCATTGGTGGATGCTAACACCAAATCTCCAGTTGGCAGGTAAACTAAGCAACTTCATTGTTATATTTCATTGTATCTGAAAGCAATTGTTCTATTATAATGTGAATCTCTTAATGGGCTCTAGAATTGTCCTACCACTTATATTCACACATTGTAATTACTATATATGGGTGGAAGATATGTATTCATATCCTAAAAAAAGTGTAAAGTTATACTTCTTTTTACCTGCATGCAAATTTACTGTTAAAATGTGAATCCCTAAATGTGTTTTGGAATTAACCTATAGTTTTATTTTAGACTTTTTAATTTTGATTTGTCTGTGGAGTGTATATATGCATATTTTGAAATAATATAAAATTCAAGGGAACAAAAAAGGAGAGAAAAACCTGTTCAAAGAACTGACCGAAACAGTAAACTCCTGCATCAAAAAGGTTATAAAAGACTGAGAAAAAAGATGCAAGATAGGACTTAACATGTATGGCAGAATCCATGAGATCTGGTGAGCGGGGGTGGGGGGGCATGAAGGGTGGGCATGGATGGGGGAATGAGTCTAAATTTGATTAAGAGACGTTGTATGAAATGCACTCGATAAAAATTAACTTAAAAATAAAAAATAAAATATTATTATTTTTATTTTATGTGTATAAGTAAATGTATTGCCTGCATAAATGTGAGGGCACACATGTCATATAATACCTATGGAAGTCAGAAGAGGGTGTTAGATTCCCTGGAACTGGAACTATAGATGGTTATTAGCTGCCACGTGGTTGCTGGGACTTGAACCTAGGGTCCTTTGCAAGAGCAGCCAGTGCTCTTAACCACTGAGCCATCTCTACAGCTCCTAAACCTATTGATTTATGCAATAAATATACATTAATAATTTTTAAATGATGAATTATATTAGTAACTCTTTTGGAGATTCAAGTTTAAAACAATTAAAAATACAAGAGCAAATATTCCCATAAGATTGTCTGTATTTTTTCATTGTTGTGATATTTCACCTTTCATCACAAATTCTATTGGTTTGGAGTTGCTCTTTCTTTCTTTTGGTTAACTGGGCTAGAGGTCTGTCTATCTTCTTTACCCTTTCAAAGAACCAAATTTTGGATCATTTATTCTTTGCATTGTATTCTTTGTTTCTATTTCATTGGTTTCTACTCTGATTTTTGTTACTTCTTCCTGTCTGTTGGTTTAGGGTTCATTTGTTGTTGTCTCTCAGGTGTTTTTAGCTGCAGTGTTAGATTGTTTATTTGTACTCTTTCTGTTTTTTTAATGTAAGCACTTAGGGCTATAAATTTCACTCTGAGGCCTGCTTTTAAAGTATTCCAAAGGTTTTGTTGTGTTGTATTGTCATTTTCATTTAATTCCATGAATGCTTGTATTTCTTTCTTAATTTCTTCCTCAACTCATTCATTATTCAGGAGTGTATTATTTAGTCTCCATGTGTTCTTGTAGGTGGCAGGGCTTATCTTGATGTTGATATTCAGCTTTATTGCACTGTGGTCTGATAGAATGCATGAAATTATTTCAATCCTTTTGTATTTGTTAAGGTTTATTCTTCACAGACTTGGAAAAAAAATCCTGAAATTCATATGGAAAAACAAAGACTCAGAAGAGCTAAAGCAACCCTGAGTGAAAAGAGCAATATGGGGGGATCACTATACCAGACATCAAACTATACTACAGGGCTATAGTCATAAAAATAGCCTGGTACTGGCACAAAAGCAGACCTGTAGAACAAAGGAACAAAATTGAAGGTCCAAACTTAAGCACACACAATTTCAGCCTCCTCATATTTGACAAAGGGGCCAAGAAGACTCAATGGAGGAAAGACAGCATCATCAGCAAATGGTGTTGGCAAAACTGGATCACCACTTGTAGAAGAATAAAGCTAAACCCCTACCTCTTGTCCTGTGCAAAAATCAACCCCAAATGGATCAAAGACCTCAACATGAAACCTGAAACTCTGAAGATGATAGAAGAAAAGGTTGGCAGCAACCTACAAAACATAGGCATAGGAGAAGTCTTCCTAAATTTGACAGCTGCTGCATGGAAAGTAAGGTTGACAATTGACAAGTGGGACTTCAATAAACTCAAAAGTTTCTGTATGGAGAAAGAAACAATCAGTGAAGTGAAGAGAAAACCCACAGAGTAGGGGGAAACCTTCACCAGTGATACATCCAACAGATCATTGATTTCCAGAATATATAAACTACTCAAAAAAACAAAGAAGTAAGAAAACAAATGACTCACTCAAAAGATGGAGTTAAGAGCTGAACAGAGACTTCACAAGTGAGGAAATAAGATGGCTGAGAAACACCTTAAAAATGTTCCACATCATTAATAATTAAGGAAATGCAAATTAAAACAACTTTAAGATATCATCTCACTCAGATAAGATTGGCTAGGGTCAAGAAAACAAATGATACCAAATGCTGCAGAGGTTGTGGGGAAAGGGGAACAATCATTCATTGCTGGTGGGAATGTAAACTCATACATCGACTAGGGAGAACTCTGAAGAGACTCAAGATGAGCTTACCACCTGACCCAGCTATACCACTCTTGGGTATATACCCACAAGACTCATCCTACCCCAGAGATACATGCAAAGCCATGTTCATTTCAGCTCTCTTCACAATAGCAAAGAGCTGGAACCAACCCAAATGCCCCTCAACCAATGAGTGGATAGAGAATATGTGGTACATCTACACAATAGAATTCTATGCAGCAGTAAAGAAACATGACATCATGAACTTTGCAGGTAAATGGATGGAACTAGAGGATATTATGCTAAGTGAAACAACACAGTCCCAGAAAACCAAAGGATGAATGGTATCCCTCATTTGTGGATGCTAGCACCAAGCACCAAGTTGTAAGGCAAACTGAGCAACATCGACGTTATACACCCTTTTCCCTGAAAGCAAATGTGCTCTGATAATATAAATCCATTAATTAACCCACTACTTATTTTTAGACTTTGGAATCTTGGTATATGGGTGGAGGATATGTAGGCATATTTTAGAGTAATATAAATTTTAAAAGGAAAAATGTGAGTCCTGAAATATGATATGGAAATGATAGTTTGTGTACAGATGATATAAGCTTAGTATAAGTGTGACATATATATATATATATATATATATATATATATGTTGAAGCAATACAGATTGGAGGGAACAACAACAGCAGAGGAACTGCGACAGGGAACCGAGTGAAACAGTAAAGTTCCCCCCAAAACAATAATCTTCTGCTTTGAAAAACTTTGAGAAGAATCAGAAAAAAATACAGGGCAGGAATGGCAGGGTACATGAACTCGGGAGGGGTGGGGGGCATGGAAGGGGAGATGAGACTAGATTGGAATGAGAGATGATGTATGAAATGCACAAAACTTCAATAAAAATGTAAAAAAACAAACAAACCTAAAAACAGCCCGAGCATGGTGGCACACCTTTAATCCTAGCACTTGGGAGGCAGAGGCAGGCAGATCCCTGTGAGTTCAAGGCCAGCCTGGTCTACATAGTGAGAGTGAGTTCCAGGACAGGCGGAGCTGTCTCAAAAAAAAAAAAATAAAATAAAAAAAAAAAAAAANAAAAAAAAAAAAAAAAAAAAAAAAAAAAAAAAAGAAGCTATCATAAATTAAGAGTACAGAACAGGGTCTCCCTATAGCCAGCTGGCCTGGAATCACTCTGTAGACCAGGCTGGCCTTGAACTCACAAAGATCCTCCTGCCTCTGCCTCCCAAGTGCTAGGATTAAAGGTGTGCACCACCACACCCGGCTGATATGTTCTAATATTACCTACTTCTAAGCCTCTGGGCAGCCACTGAGTATTTTTAACTCCAAAACCTTTTTGAATATATAAATTTTATCATGTACTTTCAAAATTCACCTTCTGCTGGAAAGAAAAAAGAACAAGTAGCAACTGTCTGGTGCTGCTTAGGAGATACTTTCTGCCATTGATTACATTCAGGATACTAATTTTGTTACAGGTCTCTACAATTTAGGTGACCACATTCTACTTGAGGGACTATACTTAAATATTGGCAAGGAAGGTATTTTATTTTTACCTGCATTACTGTAACACAAAATTCCTGTGTTGCTGATATTCTTATAATAGTAGTGATAATTTTGTTAAAACCTTAAGGACTTCTTAAGTGTCAATGTAAATAATTTTAGCCCAAATTTCTCAAAATACAGAGAGATACTTGTGTAGTATGGATGATACCATTTCTCTTGCTACACCAATTTCAGACATGAGTAATCACTGTCCCTCTAAACTGAGTCCTTTCCCAGTTGTAAGAAGACCCTCAGGAAGCCACTCCATAGTTGTCATAGCTGCCATTTCAGTAGAAAATGTATTTCCCTAGATCTCATACAGTATATCCTATCACTTTTCAGCTGAAGAAACATTCAGAAAAGGATTACACATCTAATCACTTGCAGAGTTAGGACTAGAATAGATATGATTTCCTGCCTGCCAGCCTTTTGCTCTTTCTACTGATTCATGTCATTTTTCAATAATAATAAGAGCCAAATGACTAATCAGAATCCAGTTTCAAAACCTGAAGCTTGTGACTTTCAAATTTCATTATTAGAAAGCTGTTCTAATAAAGAGACTTTGGTCCACTATATGTACGGCCTCATCTGGCTGCCATTCTTTACTCAGCAAGTGTAATCAGTTATCTCTGGAGAGCAGGCAGTGGTTTCAGCAGTTGTAGAAATACATGCAGTTATAGAGACTGCTACCATGTTCACATCTTAAAAATGCACACAATCAATCCTCAAATATCACCAGCCTTCAAACAGAATGATTGTTGCTGTATGTGAAGGGTGACTGATCAAAGCCAAATAAGAATAATAAACATGAAAAAGAAGAGCTAAAGAGAAGCACAGATGCTCCTGAGTACTTCTTATCATTTGAGACACTTATAATTCTAACCATTCTGCTCCAAACAGACAACGGACTGATTGCTATTGTTTTACTGATTAACTATTCTCTGTGCTTTTTCCCAAAAGACTCCCTGGCAAACTTTGCTTAGTAAATATTGACACCTGTAAACCAAGCTGGCTAATGCCGCTGGCTCTCCAGCAATCTTCCCATCTGTTGCCTGAGAATTTTAAGCAATGTATTTGGGGACTCTTGCTCTCTTTCCATTGTAAACTGTAAAAAATGCTACCCAGAAGCTAATCCAAAAGCTGCATGGCCCTAGAAGGGCCTGCGGTGAGTAAATGGAAGTGTAGCATAATATGTAAAATGTGTATCCCAGTGGCCTCCTCAGCCGCCCCGTCTTTAGTTAACAGCATGCCGGGGTAATCTGCTTAGTTACCAAGTGGGGTTTTTTCCTTCTTCCCCATGAGATCACCCAGACCACGATCAAAGCCCAAACACACTCTCTGCCAGCCCTATTGTTCCCCAGAGTGGGATTAATGACTAATTATGTCAGGTCACTCATCCAGATGGCCTCTCAGATGTTCCTTTGTCATTGTCTGACCTTCCATATGCCCCTTTGACCTTGAGGTTTATTTCCATGGAAACATGAAGCCTCAGTTTCCTTGCTCGATTGCCAAGAATTGGCCAAAAGGAGGGGTACAGGATAATCTACCCACACTTTGTATTCTGCTTCCATCTCACGCCTTGTTAAATCCAATGAATAGATAAAAAATGCTATCTGGTCCCAGCTGAGTGATGACCATGGTCATGATTCTATGTTACATGCTATGTTTTTTAAATTAGCAGACAGCTTTGTACATGGAAAAGTGCATTCAATTTGAAGAACATCAATCGCCATAATGTGATCTTTTTATCTCATTAATGTTAAGCAAGGGTAATAGAATGGAATTACAAAATATCACTGTGAAAGGAATACAATTCAGAGAATTATAGATATCCCCTATTAAAGCCCTAGAGATGTTTGGATAAGTCAACTTGTTCGGTTTCATAAATTAAAGATTCTTCACTCACTACCTTTCGGGGGTTTAAATTCTAGGCTCAGATGTTGATCTTTTTCTGAAGAAGGATTTTAAGGTTTCTAGAACAAGAAAAAAATTTCCACAGAACTAAAAAATAAGTAAATAAAAATAGAACCAGAGACTGACTTGTGAAGTTCATTAAATGAAAAGGTTGGATATGTATTTGCATGGGATGAAATGTTTTTCCCCTTAGAGTTTAAGGAAGACTAGAGGAGAATTCAAATTTTTAAAATATGGAGTCTAATTCATCTCCCATGAGTTCATTCAAGAATGAAATGTCTTTTTGCTCTCTACATGAATTCACACAAGCTTAGGGGACTCAGAGTTAAAAGCACTTATATGTGCCTAAGTTTCCTTTACAGAATGGTGATTATTAAGCTTTCTTTGCTGATGTCTGAAAGCTGTAGAGTCTAGCTAAGAGTTATCAGATTATTTAAGAAAAAATAGAGTTAAGTGGAAGAAAGGGTTTTCTTCCATGCTTTGTTCTGTTTTTATCACAGTATTTATTTTTTATTTATTCACTTATTTATTTATTTGTGTGTGTGCGTGTGTATGCTTCTGTGCCACTGCACATATGTGGAGGTCAAAGGACAGCTTGAGGGGGCTGGAGAGATGGCCTAGCGGTTAAGAGCGCCGACCACTCTTGCAGAGGACCCGGGTTTGATCCCCAGCACCCACATGGCGGCTGAGAACCGTCTGTAACTCCAATTCCAGGAGAGCTCCAGTTCCAGGGGAACCCGACACCCTCTTCTGACCTCTGCGGCACTGCACAACACGTGTGCACAAACCTATATGTAGACAGTACATTCAAATAAATAAGTAAGTAAATAAATAAATAAATAAATAAACAAATAAATATAAAATTAAAAAAAACACTTGTAAAAAGAGGACAGCTTGCAAGAGTTTGTTCTCTCTTTCCACCATGTGGGGCCCCAGGATGTAACTCCAGCCTTCAGCCGTGGCAGCAGGGCCTTCCTTGCTGAGCCATCTCACCAGCCCCTTGCACTGTTCTTGAAGGGCTCTTTTCCTGCTGAATCCAGAAGAAAAAAAAAAAAAAAAAAAAAACGGGATAAAAGAGAAAACCCCATGCTGTTTAATGATGACCAATCCCTCCAGTCCCTCTTCCCAGGATTCTAAGAACCTTCAGATGCAGGCATGGTAGCTGACTCCCTGCTCTCCCCAGCACTTTAGTGGCACAGTGCCTGGAATAATCCAGACTTGGAAAACCTTGCTGAAGGAGTGACTATCAATTAAAAATTAGTGCTAGCCTGTGTAGGACAGGAAGTGTGACCTTTGTCTCCTTTAGTTCTCTTCCAATAACATGTTCGGAATTGTTTAAGAAGCATTCAGAGTATAAAAAATTCAGCCTCAAGGAGCACAAATTCAATTTGGCACAGAGAAATCTTTTGTTTCCACAAAGAGAATGGCGGTTTGTTTAAAGGGTGGCACTGCACAGTCAACTTCCACAAGGTGTGAAGGATGGCAAGTTTCTACCTTTGAGAATATGGTCAGAATCGTTCATCAGGAGACACTCCTTACAGCTTCTAGCACCACCATTGCCACTCCTAAAGATCTTAGTTGCTCTGGAACATGACAAACCAAACAGCCCACACTGTGAACTTGGAGGCAGAGGCAAAGGATCTGTCAAAGGTAATAGTATATATCTACTGCGTACCAATTAGTTAATAATGCAAGACAGATTTCCAGCCTCCAGGAATACATATGCTTAGATTATATTTTTTAATTCAAAGAAGATATTGATCAGACTTATAGAATCTTTTTCATGAGCAATGTAGCCCAAATGCAGGGTTTCTACTTTCATGGAAATACAGCCTGAGTGTAATATCGAATTGTCATTTTCTGCATCGGGCACCTGTTGAAGTCTCACTTTCTTCATCTGCAAAACACTCTAATGCACCCTAAATCTTTGCACTATCTGAAGAATTAATTAACCCAGGAGGGTTTTGAGTTCTCATGTGTGTATAACAACTAGACTCTCAGAGTTGCCAATAAGATTCATGAGAGTCATCTAGTACATTAGAATATTACACTAAGGAGGAAATAACGGAACCAAAGCACACAAAAATGGAGACCAGTGCCATACCAGCGCTGCTTGTTGGTTTTTATAGTCCTAGGAAATTGCTTTGAAGTAGATTTATATCAATGAAAAATTGTTTGTGAAATGTGTATGTGGAGGGCTCTCAGTTTCTGTAGATATGATGAGGATGGCTCCAAGTAGATCTTAGCCTGGAAAGCAGAATAAAAAGTAAATCCACATACTTTGAGTAAACACAGGATAGCTTTGTAGAAAAGGTGATATGAAGTGAAGCCCTAAATAGAAGCAGGCCTGGAAACAAGAGAGAGGAGTATATGTACAGGGAATTGTTCATGTCAGGTCTTTCAAGAAAACATAGGCTAGGCTCAGAGATTTGCAAGTAACCCAGTGTGATTGTGACTGAGGAATGTGGTGGTAAGATGTAGAAATGGTGAGCAGAATCCTTGCCCTCAGGGAGCACCAAGAAATCAAAGCAGAGATTTTGGGGATGTCCATATAGGTGACAGTTGTCTAACTCCTGACTGGAGTTCCAAGAAGTCGTCCACATTACACAACAGGGCCATAGACCTAGGACTAGATTGCTAGACTTTCTAGACAGAAACCTGAGCCCTGGGTATAAGATGGTAGGTACTATCATGCAAGCACTGTGCAGTAGGGAAAGGAAGAAGCCCAGAACGCCCCTGCTGCTCCCAGACAAGCATCAAAGGGAACAGGAAGTTGTTTCAGTGCCAAGCTGGGCATTCTTACATTTCCCCTTTCTGGAGAAACAGACTGGAATTGTGGGAAAGGATCTGATGAGCATTTGAGAACCAAGCAAAGGAAGAGGCAGAGATGTGGATCTGGAGTGTATTTGCCATGAAACTTTGAGAGAATTACCTTCCTGGCCTCCTTGAGTCTCATTTTTCTCCTGTTTAAAATGGGAATAACAGTATTTTCTCTGCTACACTGATATATGATGAGAAGTGAGGAAGTCAAGTGTCTAGTGTCCAAAGATGCTCCTTAGCAGTCAAATATAAGAGGTAGCTTTTATCCAAAGGATGTGTTAAATACTCTTTGAGAGACATTCATCAGCTGAAACAAGTGAAATTCTTTTGTTTAAAAATTAATGCGCATTCATTGAATAAAATATTAAGATTCATAATGGCACTTTGTTACGTGAATACCATGTCCTTTTCTCATTCACTTCATGCAGTTTTTCTGTTGCCCTCACAATGGTCCCCTTCTTCTTTCCATACAGATAGTTCTTCTGCTTTCATGTCATATATATATATATTATATATTAAATATAAATTCCATATTTGAGAGATGTGATATTTGTCTTTCTATGTCTGACCTAATTCACTTACTATAATAAGCCATCCATTTTCCTGTAAATCACATAGTTACATTCTTCTTTGTGGCTGGATAAAACTCTACTGTGCATATTGATTACATTCTCTTTATTAGCCTACCTGTTGATGGACACTTCGGCTGATTCCAGAATTTGACTGTTGTGAATAGTGCTGCTGTAGACATAGATGTACAAGTACCTCTGCAACTGTCAGCTATATTTATATTTATTGTATGCTTTGTAGCATTCTTATTTCACTTTAAGCTAGTATTTGTAAAATTATCATGATCCTTCAGTTATTAATGTATGTCTATGGTAGTAGACCCTAGAGTGGATACCACAGCTTTGCATGGAAGAAATGCCTTGTCAATTCATCCTTTGGGAGATGATGATCATAGAGCAGTTTTTAAAAATATCTCATTTAATATTTTTATTTTTTAATTTTATTTGTTTTTTATGTGTTTGAATGTACTGTCTACATGTAGGTTTGTGCACCTGTGTCGTGCAATGCCGCGGAGGTCAGAAGAGGGTGTCTGATTCCCCTGGAACTGGAGTTCTCCTGGAATTGGAGTTACAGACGGTTCTCAGCCGCTATGTGGGTGCTGGGGATCGAACCCGGGTCCTCTGCAAGAGCAGTCGGTGCTCTTAACCACTAGGCCATCTCTCCAGCCCCTTAATATTTTTATTTTATGTGTATTAATATTTTGCCTGCATGTGTGTGTGTTAACTGTACCCATGGGACTCAATGCCTGAAGAGGTCAGAAGAGGGCGCCAGATCTCCCTAGAACTAGAATAATATGAAGTATCCTGGATAATTTTATTTTGGTATAGTAACTGAATCATTAAAAACAAAACCATTACATATCACAGAGTGCCATTTCTATATCTGCTTTCTTATCCTCTACAGCACAAGACTTCTCACGCTCCTTGGCTGTTCAGACTCTTCCTTGACACTATATTTGACTAGTGGTCTAATCAGATTATCTGGAATTTGAGAGACAAGAATATGGGGAAACAGCAGAGAGAGTTATCAATTAAAATATAAAAATTGAACAGTTCTACAAATCACCTTCACTCCTAGGTTTGCTAAAGCCCATAGGCACAGATTCGAAAAGTTTAGCATGAATATGAGCGATTTTATATGTAATTGATTTATTAATCTCTAGTTTATTTTATTAACATTTGTTAAACTCGTTGCTAATCTCTCATAGTTACAGGCTTTCAGCAGACATACAGTAGGATGGATTTCTGTGTTACAGTGTGCTCTGACAAACAAGCAGGTAGCAACCTAATTCTTAGGTATCAAAGTTCTTAGTTTTTCAAAGCACTAGCTTTGAATAGTGTAAGATAAACATGTTTAATAGTAATATTATTTTTAATATGTAAAAATATAATGCAAAAGAAATGTATGAATAAGTGCTAGAGGAAACCTCAAATAGAAGATTTTGTTGAATTTCATATCTTAGACTCAAGAGACAGCTAACACTTGTCTAGGTTAAACAGTTTATTCAATTCTACCATAGTCACTGCTGAGAAAAAGTATGAAAGTTTAACAAAAAAGAATAATGTCTAAGGAAAATAATTATAAAATGGGTCAATTTTGGTTATTTGTAAATAATCTCCAGGAGATGAGCACATTTCCCATTCTAATATATAAGATAAACAAAATTTGCTGTAGCATTTTTTTCTTTCAAGAATTAGAATATCAGATCTAATTAGCTTAGCTGTTGAACCAAAGAAATTTTAACATCTTATAATAGAGGCTGGAAAATGTTGAAATTCAAAATGTGCTTAGGAAGTGATGGTGCGTCCCACAACATGCATCTCCCTGTCCCTGGTCCTTAAGTCACATCTGGCATCCTTACTAAAGAAATAAGCCTGTGGAACAGAAGAGCTTATACTGCCAATAAAGAAAAGCACATTCCTTTTTGCTTGGTGCATCATCAACCAGCCTGTCAGCCACATTCCAAATGCAGAATCTTTATTTTGCATGATGATTCTACAAGGCAGAAAGCACAGCTTGTCTGACTGATCCCAGGTGGAGTCTGAAGTGCTGACAGCAAGAGAACTAATGTTTAGATTTATAAACTGAGTGAAGTTGATGTGGAAATCATTGCAAAATGAATAAATATAGAGTCTTGCATTATCATTTTTATCAACTCACTTTGCTTACTAGAACCCTTTCTATGTAATTACTTATAATGAATGTGAGTTGTACCTACAGCAGACATATGTACCTACAACTGCCACATATGTATGAAATATGTAGCTCTTCAAGGGAGAGAAACACACCAATTTATTCAGCATACAGATTGCAAATACAAAAGGCAAGGCAGCATCCTATGTAATAGGGAAGGAAGAGTCGTGGCTTGTATAATTCATATCCTTAAATGAGTCACAGAGTATTCATACCCAGGAGTGAATATAAAATTTGTATGTTATTGATGACATTATATAAATTTAAAATGTATATATTTTATATACTAAAAAGGAAGATAAATAAAACCCAGATCAAATAATATTGAATGGACTATATATTAAGCTGACCTACTGAAATTGTATTGAATTGATTATATTTGTGGGTACATTTGAGAAAAAAAGTATTTCTAGTATTAATAGATTTTTGTCTATTGTTAAATACCCAGTTTTTTGTCTCATTTATATCTTTTGTCATGTATTTTGTTATACATAAAATTAATATATATTATGGTTTGCTTACAAGAAATCTTTATGACTGATGTTGTATTCTTTCTGCTTGGAAACAGCTGCCAGTACCACATTGCACTAATAGTTCTTTCTATGTGAAAACCTAAACCAGGCAGGGAAGACGCTCATCCTGATAAATGCTGCTAGATTTCTGCTTTCTTTAAGGTGCCAAATTCTCATTGCTTTTCCCTGGCTGTTGCTGCTGGGCAGTGGGAACAATGGCATGCTGACTGTAGTATAGATCCCATGCCAGGCACCCCTAACTGCTAAAAATGTTGTTATTAAATTGCTCAAAAGCTCATTCAAGGGCACATTTGCACTACCATCATTAAGTACACACATAAGTGCATGCACAAAACAGCCACTTATTCTAATTAGTGGAAATATTAAAATAGTAATATGAATAATATTTAATTCTTTATAAAAATAAGTGTATAGTTCTTTCTACTTAAGACTAATTAAGTCAAAATGCAAGTATATATTGTTTCTTTTTTTTTTTTTTTATTTTTATGTGTATGAATGTATTGTCTGCATGCAGGTCTGCGCACCCGTGTCGTGCGATGCCGCGGAGGTCAGAAGACGGTCTCGGATTCCCCTGGAACTGGAGTTCTCCTGGAACCGGAGTCACAGACGGTTCTCAGCCGCCATGTGGGTGCTGGGGATCGAACCCGGGTCCTCTGCAAGAGCGGTCGTCGCTCTTAACCGCTAGGCCATCCCTCCAGCCCCAACAAGTATATATTGTTTCTTAGAGCATAGCCTTTGTAAAACTTTTAATAGCTATTATTCTTTATTTCTAAAATAAAAAGTTTCATAAAAGTTTATCCTTACCAGGAAATTCTAGTACTGATAATGTATTAATATGAATAATAGAAATTCTTTATTTGAAAGTAATAAAACAATATTCACTTTCTGGACATTGAGAATATGCTTGATATTTCTTTTCTGTGAGTTAAATGTCTTTTTCTTGATTTCCAAACTACAAAATCTTATTGAATTTCATGCTAGCATGTTAAAAAAAAATAAGTGATGTCTTTACAATTTTCTCCATCCCAAATATCCAAATTAAATAGATTCATATTTACTTTGTCCAATTCATTCTGGATTCAACAAATTATAAACTTCCACATGTAGCATCATCTTGATATTGTATGTGACTTTGTAGAGCTATATTCAAGATAGATATAAGGATATGGAGGAAAGAGCAATGAATAAGCACACTACTTGCTTGGGAAGGAAAACATTACTATTTTTCTCCATGGTTATTTAAGAAAGTGACTTTGGAGGCTAGATAGATGGCTCAGCAGTAAAGAGCATTTGCTCCTCTTGCAGAGGACCAGGGTCCAGTTTTCATCATCTGCATGGTAGCTTACAACTCTACTTTACGGGAACCAACCCTATTCTGACCACCTTGGGGACCATGCACAGACATGGAAAACATGCATGCATGCAAGTAGATACCCAAACATATAAAATATAAATAAGTGAATCTCTTTTAAAAAGCTAAAGTGACTTTGTACAGATACATACTCAGGCTTTTAGTCATATTTGTATAAAACAAAAAGACGACAAAACTAGCTTTCTTCTTCACAAGGTTATGACAACACTTAAATCAAAACACTGCATAATTATTAACCATTGATCTTGTAAAGACCTTTTTGAGTCATTATTTTTATTGTACGCATATGAATGTATTGCCTGTATGTATGTAAATGCATCAATGTTGTGTAGTGCCCATGGAGTCCAGAAGAGGGCATCAGAACCCCTGGAACTGGAGTTGTAGATGTTGGCTGCCATGTGGGTGCTAGAATTTGAACCTGGGTCCTCTGCAAAAGCAGCCAGTGCTCTTAACTGCTGAGCCATCTCTCCAGCCCACCATTGATCTTTTAAAAACAATTAAAAGACGACCAACCATTTAACATCATGAAACACATTTTGGGTGTGCCTGAATTAATATGAATACCCATATGCACTTTGAAATTATGGGTTACTATTTGTAACATTCTACTCTATTTGTAACATTCTACTCTAATCTAAGATTCAACACTTGGCTTTTCATGATTCATGTGGAAGAAAAGTTCACCCATAATTTCAAAGTGCATATTGAAAAAGAAAAAAAAACAAACAAATACTATTTAATTATAAATGAAATTACTGAATATAATTAAATAGAAATTTTATTAATATTTATGTTAGTTGCTTTTCTTATTTCTGTGATCAAAAAGCAACTTAAGAGAAGAAGGATTTACTTAGCTCACAGTCTGAGGGGATGTAGTCCATTAGGATGGGGAAGGCTCCATGGTGGTGGGAGCATACAGCTGGGATATTTCATCTCCTCATACCATGACTGATCAGGAAGCGGATAGTAGAAAAGAGGTAGAGCCTGGCTCTCAGATCTCCAGTGACCCTTCTTCCACTGAGGCACCTACTCCTGAAAGTTCCATAACATCCCCAAATCTTGTCACCACCTGGGGCATATGAGCCCATGAAAGACATTTCACATTCAAACCACGACATAATCACTATTTCAAATGAGCTTTTGCCTTCTATCTTCATATAAATTATGTGTATATGTGTGGATGTGTGATTTCATGTTAAAGAAAATTACTGATTAGTCAGGAGTTTGAGATGTAATCCTTTATTATCAGGTGAATCACATTTCCAAAATAATTCTTAGAAAAATGGGTGGTTATTGTACAATATTTTAAAATGCAAGATGCTTACGTTTTCCCAGAAACTTTTGTAAAAACCCGAGAAAAATGAATAATTTCTGGATCTTCATCATGACCAAGATTTCAACCCCAACCATATTAGTTAGATGGTTGGTGATTGGCTACACAGACAATGCATAGTTTGAAGATTTGTTAGTATTTTACTTGCGGATAACAACTAAATAGAAATCATCTTGGAAGATGTACTATTAAATATGTAATAGATATTGATGTCTTGGTGAGCAATTGCAGATTTTTTTATTATTTATTTGTTTTTATGTGTATGAATGTACTGTCTGCATGTAGGTTTGTGCACCCGTGCCGTGAAATGCCGGGGAGGTCAGAAGAGGGTGTGGGATTCCCCTGGAACTGGAGTTCTCCTAGAATTGGAGTTACAGACGGTTCTCAGCCGCCATGTGGGTGCCGGGATCGAACCTGGGTCCTCTGCAAGAGCAGTCGGTGCGGTGCTCTTAACAGCTAGACCATCTCTCCAGCCCCCGCAATTGCAGATTTTTAACTAATGTCACAGATGTCTGGATTAATTCCAATGCTCACTGCACTTCATTTAGAGCCAAGGCCTTGTAGTGTTGCTGTCCAGAGTGTAGATGTGAGAGGAAGTAGAACAGAGCCGTATGTAAAATCACTGTGGATCAGGATTCCTTCCTCAAAATGCTTATAATCTGGATGGACGAGGAAGTAGGTGAGTGGCGATGAATCATGTTAGCAAAAGCATGCAGCAAGCAGCAGGAGCACTGGGGATGAGAAAGGACCCTCCCTGAGAGGATAAGGATCCACTTTGCCAAGGAGAGGGTGCCAGCAGCAAGTCCCGACCAAGAGAAGGGTTCCCCTTTTTTGTTTTTCTTTGTCATCATCTATTTGTTATACAAAGCAATGGATTTCATTATGATCCAAAACAATGGACTCACCGTGACATTTTCATACACATATATGATGTGTATGAGAAGAGTTTAGACTGAGTCATCAAGGATTTCAAAATGGTTGGAAAAGGCAAGGAAAGGAACATGAGAAAAAGATGAAAACTGTCCACTCGTCTGTTGAGGGGCATTTGGGTTGGTTCCAGCTCTTTGCTATTGTGAAGAGAGCTGCAATAAACATGGATGTGCATGTATCTTGGCAGTAGGATGAGTCTTGTGGGTATATACCCAGGAGTGGTATGACTGGGCCAGGTGGTAGGCTCATTCGTAGTCTTTTAAGGGGTCTCCACACTGCTTTTCATAGTGGTTGTACGAGTTTACATTCCCACCAGCAGTGGATGAGTGTTCCCTTTCCCCCACAACCCCTCCAGCATCTGTTGTCTTTTGTTTTCTTGATCTTAGCTAGCCATACTGGAGTGAGATGATATCTGAGAGTAGTTTTAATTTGCATTTCCTTAATTATTAATTAAGTTGAACACTTTTTAAGATGTATCTCAGCCTTCTTTAATTACTCACTAGTGAAGACTCTGTTCAGCCCTTTACTCCATCTTTTGAACAGGTCATTTGTCTTCTTTGTTTTTTAAGTAGTTTCTGTATTCTTGACGTTAATGCTCGGTCAGATGTATCACTGGTAAAGATTTCCTCCCACTCTGTGGGTTTTCTCTTCACCTCCTTGATTGTTTCTTTTGCTGTACAGAAGCTTTTGAGTTTTATGAGGTCCCATTTGTCAACTGTTGACCTTACTTCCTGTGCAGCTGCTGTCTGATTTAGAAAGTCTTTTCCTATGCCTATGTCTTGTAGGTTGTTGCCAACTTTTTCTTCTAAACAGACGAATGGGTGACGAAAATGTGGTACATCTACACAATGGAGTACTATTCAGCGGTAAAGAAAGATGGCATTATGAACTTTGCAGGTAAATGGATGGAGCTCGAAGCCATTATGCTGAGTGAAGTAACACAGTCCCAGAAAGACAAATGGAGAATGGTTTCCCTCATTTGTGGATGCTAACACCAAATCCCCCAGGTGAAAGCAAGCTGAATGACATTATGGTTATATTTCTGTTTATCTGAAAGCAAATGTGTTGTTATAATGTGAATCTCTCAACAGGCTCTAGAATCCACCCACCAATTATTTTCAGACTCTGTAATTACTGTATATAGGTGGAGAATATGTATCCATATTTTAGAGTAATATAAAATTAATGGAGGAAAATGTGAATTCCTAAACATAAAAAAAAAGACTGAGAGAAAGATGCAGGACAGTTATGGCAGAATGCATGATCTGGGACAGGGTGGGGTGGGGTGGGGGGAAGGGAAAGGGGAATATGCCTGATCTGAATTGAAAAATTATGTATGAAATACATAAGACATCAATAAAAATAAATAAATAAATATACTTTAAAAAAAGAAAACTGTCCAAAGACAGACACTGACCTCTGTCTAGGATTTGTCAGCAGTTTCTTCTCTTTTGGCACCAGCACTGTCAGCTGTTTGCTAACAGGTCTTACTTGCTGTTTCTTCTCTACTAGTTCAGAGTAGAACCCTAAAATGCCACTTTTGATTTATTTGTGTTTAATTATAGGACAATAAGTTAATGCTCAATACAGAAACTTAGAAGTTTCTGTAACTCCTCATCCTCCTCTTAGTCTCATAGACTAATCATGAACTCCTTTTTATTACAGGTTTTAATAACCTGTCAAATATGTCTAACCTTTTCCTCACGTTCCATCCATTTCCTAGTCCTAGTCTCTCTCACTGTAATATCTATTTCTAGGTGTCCTTTTATCTTACAGTGCAAGATTTCACAATATTCTCCAAGTAGTTATCAGAGTAATAGATTTCCAATGGTAATACTATCATTTTTCCTTGTATTTCCCTTAGGAAAAATTAAAAGTATTTTGTGGTCCTTGAAATCTTACACTGTCTCACCTCCACCTGACTGTTTCTCTTGTCTTCTCAGAAATCTCTGAATCACTTCCCTCTCCTCTGGCCTTTTGAGTGATACCCTCAGCAGACAATGGTCCTACCACCTACCTCTATGATTTTTTTTATATTTTATTATTTTTATTTTTATCTATATTTGTGTACTACCTGCATGTATGTAAGTGCACTCATGTCCAGTAATCCCAGAGGAGGACAGAAGGAGGTGTCAGATCCCCTAGAACTGGAGTTACAGATAGTTGTTAGCTGCCATGTGGATCCTGGGATTCGAACCTGGGTCTTCTGCAACAACAGCCAGTGCTCTTAACCCCTCAGCCATCTCTCCAGTCCCCCTACCTCTATGATTTTAATGACTGTCCCAAATCCTGTAGGGTTCATCTGCATGTCCTTTCTCTTAAGGGCCTGTCCGTGACCCCCCTCCCCCACTCCTATGGCTCTGGTTGGCCTTCATGCTCCTTCACCACATTGTAGTTTTTCCTCTTGATGAAGCTAATCACTTGATTATTTTTGTCTTTATGTCACACCAAATTTATTCATTGCTATGTCCCCAGTAGTTAGCACAGTCCCCAGCCCATATTGGGCACTTAAAAAGTACATTTTGATTAATTAAATGAATGGAAAATCTCATTGAAATACTAGTGCTTTAAACTCTTAGCTAAAATATTTGCAAATTGTATTAAATATAATTCTATATATCTAAATTATTCCTTTCCCCAGGAATTAATTATCTTCAAGCTAAGTACTGAAGTAGTGCTCTGTTTCTGGAATTAATTAAATCCTGAGTAAACTGGAAATATTCAGTTGACAAGCTTTGAGATAGTTGGATATTGGGAGCAGAGAGTGGGAATTGCTTTCATCTGGACTTGAAGGAAAACTGGAGACGATCCAGGGAGTTAATGTATGAGAGAAGCTTTCAGAGACCAACATAGAGAAGGCATTGCTGGGAAGCAAAGGACAGCATAACTATTTTCAAATCAAATTAAATGGAAACTTAAAACTAGAGAAACCTGATTAGAAGTGGTAATGGTAGGATGTAAAAGTTACTTTCTGGTTGTTTTTACTTTTTGTTTTGTTCTAGTTTTTTTGAGACAGAGTCCCACTATGTAGCCCTAAGTGACTGGGAACTTTCTATGTAGACTGGGTTGACTGAAAACTCACAGAGATCCACATGACTCTGTCTCCTGAGTGCTGAGATTAAATGTACACCAAGGGTGTGCCCCAACCTCCTATAAATAAATGCATAGGAGAGTCTCTAAGTTCCAATGTACATCTGAAACTATGACAGTCCATAACATGGAGTGCCATCACCGTAGGCTTCGATGATTCAGTCTTGCCTATCATGGAGGCAGTGAAGAAGCAGCTTGCATTTTCTTTTTTAAAGATGAGTGTCTGTTTATACTGTATCCCTGAAATGAGAAGAAAAACTTAAAAGAGTTTTGTGAATTACCTATAGGTCAAAATTTTATTCTAAGCTGAATTAAAATTTGCATGAAATTTTTCTTTAAGCCTCTGAGAAAACCATACTTCTCTCTATCTAAAAATAAGTATATCATTGGCATTCCTATTGATATTGATGAATAACAAATTGTATTTTCTTTTGGAAATACAAAAATATCAAATCTCAGTAGCATAATTTGTTCACTTCATTTTAAAAATAAACAAGTTAACTTTCTTTTCTTTTTGTTTTTGGTATTTTTTTAAGTCTTTTTGAGACAGGGTCTCCCTGTAGCCCCAGCTGTCCTGGAACTCACTCTGTAGACCAGGCTGGCCTTGAACTCACAAAGATCTGCCTGCATCTTCCTCCCAAGTGCTAGCATTAAAGGTGTGAGCCACCACGCCTGGCACAAGTTAACTTTCAACAAATAAAAATATGAAATCTCAACGGGCGTTTTTGTGTGTTTTTTGATGTTTAGTTTTTTTGAGTTCTTTGTGTATTCTAGATATTAACCCTCTGTCGGGTATAGCTGGGAAATACTTCTTCTCCATT
This sequence comes from Rhizomys pruinosus, assembly GCA_009823505.1. Taxonomy (NCBI): domain Eukaryota; kingdom Metazoa; phylum Chordata; class Mammalia; order Rodentia; family Spalacidae; genus Rhizomys; species Rhizomys pruinosus. The sequence continues at coordinate 3,986,873 of VZQC01004693.1, read as the reverse complement.
CCCTAGGTCTTTCTTTTTACTCAGATGATGGTGTCCTTTGCTGTACAGAAGCTTTCAGTTTCATGAGGTGAGATTTCATCTTATCCCAGTCAGACTGGCTAAGATCCCAAAGCAAACACTAAATGCTAATGAGGATGTGGAGAAAAGAAACATTCACTGCTGGTTGGAGTGGAACCTGGTGCAGCCACTATGGAAATCAGTGTGGAGAGTCCCCAAAAAGCTGGAAATAAATCTACCACATATATCACTCAAGGGCACATACCCAAAGGAGTCTGCATCCTACTACAGAGATATCTGTCCATCCATATTCACTGCTGCTCCATTCACAATAGCCAGGGAATAGAAGCCACTTGGATGTCTATCAACTGATGAATAGATAATAAAGTATGGTACACTTACAAAAAATAATAATTAATAAAATAAACATTAAAATGAGATTAGTGGCATTCTTTTAATGAATACATTGGATCCAGAGAAGTCAGAGAGGTACTTCAACAGTGTGGTCAGTTCACAGACATCGTTTCATTATAACACTCTATAAATTGTATATATACAGAATATACATAGAAAAGAGTTTAAAATTTTTAAATAATAAAAATTAACTCTGGTAAATAACCTGAAAACTAATGTCTCTGTCATAAAACATGAATAAGAAAAACAAAGTCAAAATATAGGATTGTCAGTTCAAGATAGTAAAATGTTGTATAAATTGTAGGTGTTAAATACATTGAGGAAGTGGCATATATATATATATATATATGTATTACACATATATACTATATTACATAATAATACTGTTTCTCCCCTACATGATCTGAAGTAAAACATGATATTAAATGTCAAGGACAAAAATCTCAGAGCATATCAGTGATGACATCTTCGGTGTGTTGAGATTATTTCTATTGCTCTGTTATATTAACCATTTTTTTTTTTTTTGGTCTTTTCAAGACAGGGTCTCCCTGTAACCCCAGCTGGCCTGAAACTCACTCTGTAGACCAGGCTGGCCTTGAACTCACAAAGATCCACCTGCCTCTACCTCCCGAGTGCTAGGATTAAAGGCGTGCGCCACCACACCCAGCGAATTAACCATTCTTATGGCAACAGATGTGGGCAGTCTCTGGACAAGGTCTGGAATGATCATAACTCTCCGTAAGTGTAGGGCTTGGTCTTGGGTAAAGCGAGGCTTATAACAGAGCCTGACTATCTATAATCACTACTAAACATTTACCAAATGACAGATTAAAAAGTGCAAGTTTTGCTTTGGCTGTCTAGCGCAGTACATGAAACTACTAGCAGAAAGATGACCTGTGTGAATTGCAAACCTTACTCTGGAAAACAACCCAAGGGAGTGTTAATAACTCAAGGCCTTGTTCAGCTTTCAGTTCAAACCTCTCCTCAGAATGACAAGGCCATAGAGTTAATAAAAATTATTCTCCTCTAGCTTGAGTCTCCAGTAGAAGGAAGAAATGGAATGGACACCTGGGCAGATAACTGCTTCTCCCTGTCAACATGGAGATACTGTAAAGGCCATAGACATGCTGTGAAGTATACTTTAGCCAATATTCTTTTTTAATTTTATTTATTTTTTATGTGTATGAATATACTGTCTGCATGTAGGTTTGTGCACCCGTGTCATGCAATGCCTCGGAGGTTAGAAGAGGGCATCGGATTCCCCAGGAACTGGAGTTAAAGACAGTTCTCAGCCACCATGTGGGAGCTGGGGATTGAACCCGGGTCCTCTGCAAGAGTAGTCGGCATTCTTAACCGCTAGGCCATCTCTCCAGCCCCATAGCCAACATTCTTTTGTAAATTGTAGTAAACGTTTTTAAAACTATTCTTTTTTATGTTTTTAACATCTTTATTGAAGTTATGTATGTTTCATACATCATTTCTCAGTCCAATCTAGACTCATCTTGTCTTCCATGCCCCCCACCTCGCCCGAGTTCATGCACCCTGCCATCCCTGATCTGTATCTTTTTCTGATTCTTTTCAAAGATTTTTCAAAGGAGAGGATCATTGCCTTTGGGGGAACTTTACTGCTTCAGTCAGTTCCCTGTCCCAGTTCCTCTGTTGTTGTCCCCTCCAGTCTGTATCGCGTTCAAAATAATATATATATATATATATTTATATGTCACAACTATACTAAAATTATATCAACTGTATACAAACTGTCATTTCCACATCATATTTCAGGATTCACATCTTTCCTTTTTAAATTTATATTACTCTAAAATATGCCGACATATCCCCCACCCATATACCAAGATTATAAAGTCTAAAAATAAGTGTGAGTTAATTCTAGAGCCTGTTAAGGGATTTACATTATCAGAGCACAGCTGCTTTCAAGGAAAGGTATATATAACATATATAACATTGATGTTGTTCAGTTTGCCTTACAACTTGGTGCTTGGTGCTAGCATCCACAAATGAGGGATACCATTCTTCCTTTGCTTTTCTGGGACTGTGTTACTTCAACAGTAAACTTTCTGTAACAAAGTTTATTACTTTCACTTATCACAATGTGATATTCACTGACAATAAGTAAATTCATGTTATTGTCAGAATAATAACACTATCTATCTCTAGAACTATTTTCATCTTCCTGAACTAAAACTCTGTAATAACAAAACACCTCATTTCGTCTCTCTGCATCCCCTGGCAGCTACCTTCTACTTTCTGTCTTTAAGAATTTCTCTATTCTAAGGACTTCATGCAAGTGAAATCCTACATTTGTTCTTTGTGCCAGCATATTGTACTAAAGGTTCACTCTTATTTGTAGCATAAATGATTTCAGTGTTCACCCATGTTGTAGCATATGCCAGAATTTACGTCTCTTCTAATGATAAATAATAATTTTTACCCACTCATTTATCAACGATACTAAGTAGCTTCTACTTTGGGTGACTGATGTTCATACTACTCTGAATATAGTTGGCAAATGTCTGCTTGAGCCCATGTTTTTAATTCTTTTGAGTATATGCTCAGAAGAGGAATGGCTAGATCACAATAATTATTCTATTTTTAATATTGTACATACTCCCTCCATTGTCTTCCATAGGGGCTTCACTATTTTGTACTCACCAATTCTTTCTTACTAGCACATTACAGTGAATGTTCAGATCCCTAAGTAGAATTTTGTAAAATGTATACTTTAAAATATTTATTGGTAAATAATTCATATACCATGAAAATTGCCTTTACACAAATCAATCGTTTTTAGTGTAGTGTGTTCATGGAACCACGAAGTCATCACCACTTTCAGTTTTAGAACACCTCTTTTATAATTTCATACACATGTATATTATCTTATTCACCTTCCGTGACCCTCTTATCTCCTAGCTGATCCCCTTCTACTTCCCAACCAATCCCCCTCCCACATTCATGTCCTATCTTATTGTTCATGTGCTGTGCTGGTCACAGCTGCTATGTGTTTATAATTGCAACAGCCATGTCATATCCAGAAGACAGTGATTCACAGAACTCCTCACCATCCTCAGAGTCTTACAGTCATTCCAGCCCTTCTTCCATAGTTTTCTCTGGGCCTTGAAAGGAGCAATATAGATATTCCATCTAGGGTAGAACACTCACCAGCACTTAACCTCCAGCACTTTGACCAGCTAATGGTCTCTGCATGAATTGTCACCTACATAAAAAATAAGCTTTCCAGACCAATGCTGGGAGCAATATGAGGCTATGGGAATAAACAGAAATATTCAGAAGCAGTTTGACTAGAAATCAATTTAGCAAAATATCAGTAGTAGGTTCCCCTCACCCAAAGTCTGTGACCTCCCCAGCCATAAGCTTTCGACCAGTAACAACTATGAATTCCCTGTCATGAAGTGAGCCTCAGATCTGATCAGGAAGTGGTTTCTTACTTCCCAATTGTCAGGCCACTGTTGCACTGGTGCTCCATCTCACCTGGTAGGATGGTATCATAGCTCACAGGGTCAACCTCCCCAGGACCGTACCCTCTCTTAATCTCCCTTGCACTTACTGTTATTAGCCCTCCCTCCTCCAGTTCCCTTTCAAACGTTCACATCTCATGTTTTGTTTTGAGATATACTAGGAATATCTGTGTGACCATGGGTTTGGTCTATGGGCATTTCAGTGGACACACAATTGTACACAATATCTTCCTCACCCAGAATCCATCAGTGAGTGGTAGGGTCCAATGGGCTACTCCTCAATCCTTGATTGACTGGATAGGCCCAGTCTTGTGTAGACACATTGCAAGTAGCCACAGCTACTGTGAAGTCATAACTGCATTGGCTATTGCCAGCTCCAGAAGTCAGCATCTCTCAGTCCTTCTCTCTGTTTTATGACTCTTGTTCTTTCTATACCCTCTTCCAAAATAACCCTTGAGCCTTAGCAGTCATGGTATAAATTTCCCGTTTAGGGCTTAGCATTCAACTGCCATTCCTTCTCAGCAGCCAACCATCTCTTCGTACACTGCCGATCATTGCAAAGTGAAGCTACTCAGATTAAGGTCAGGTGTAGCATTTATCTATGGTTACAGCTCCATGACAATTTAGCTAAACTGAAGTAGTAAGACTGTCCCTAGGGTCTAAGACCTCTTCAACCAAGTGTAATTTTTTTACTGGGTTAACAGTGTCCGGTATGGACTCCCTCTTCTGCGCCTCAAATCAGAGAGTGAGAGTGAGACAGCGAGAGAGTGAGAGAGAAGATACCCAGGGTATCTCGATAATGCTGCCCTTGAAAACTGCAGGTTAGCAAACAAAACCCCCAGTGCCAGAGTGAGCTACCTCTTTAACCATTTCTGGTCATTTTGGCCTCTGAGGTCCCCAAAACAAGATAGGCTCTTCTCACTTTTCTTGGCTTCCCACCAGAGCTAGTAGATAGACCCTATTGGAAAAAAGACCCTAATGCTGAAGACATAATTGCAATTAACAGCATAATGAAACTGAACTGGAAGCCCCTCCATGCTGACTAGCTTTCACAGAGCTATAGCATCCTATGCAGGCTGCTGGAGGAGAAAAATCTATGAACTCCGCAATCTGCAATACCTCATTGCCAGATAAGACATGCCCACTTGTGTGATAATGGCACATTTTTTAAATTTTATGAATTATATTGCTTAGTTAGCAACTGGCTTCCAGATGAGTGGTGGTCTAAGTGAGAATGTCCCCCATAGGCTCCAAGTATTTGGATATTTTGTCCTCTGTTGGTGGTGCTCTTTGGGAGATCTTGGGAGGTGTGGCCATGCTGGAGGAAGCACATCACTGGGGACAGGCTTAGAGTTCTTAGCCTTGTAGTATTTCTAGTCACTCTGTGCTTCTCTGCTTCCTGTGCCTGCCTGAAGATGAGAACCTCTGCTTTCTGTTCCTGCTCTGGCACCTCCTGCCACCATGATGGATTCTAATTCCCCTGGAATACTAAGCTCAAATAAACCCTTCCTTTTATACGTTCCCTTTGTCACAGTGCTTTATCACAGGAAGGTAACTAAGACAATATGGTTTTGACTGACCCTTTCCTCCACCTTCACCTTTGTCCCATTCCAGCCCTGTTTAAAAATTTCCAGGTCTAGCATTTCCCCACTCTTATCTCATGTTTTACTATACCGTCTTAAATAAAATATAATTCATTAGAACCATTTACCTTCTTGTAAGTTGCATTATCACTCATGGCTGCTTCAAGCACTCAGCCACCCTGTATTGATCCTCATTACCTGTCAGTCCACTGCAGGACAGCACTTGAGCCATTTGTTATGACCCTACCACAGTCCACATCTTTATGAGGAAGGTGGATCCTCCTTGGATAAAAATAGGCACAATTAGCCGGGAGTGGTGGCACACGCCTATAATCCTAGCACTTGGGAGGCAGAGGCAGGTGGATCTTTGTGAGTTCAAGGCCAACCTGGTCTACACAGTGAGTTCCAGGCCAGCTGGGGCTACAGGGAGACCATGTCTTGAAAAGACAAAAAAAAAAAAAAAAATAGGCACAATAATATAGTAAAAATAAAAGAAATTTAAATTTAAGGAAATTGAGGTTATAAAATATAATTATCATCAAACTGATGAAAATGGCTATTAACCATAATCAATATCCAAGTAGATGAAAATGAGACAATTTGGAAATTTAAAATTTTATTAATCAGAAGATTCATACACTTAGATCATGGGCAAGGTTTTTTTTTTTTTTTTTTTTGGTCTTTTCGAGACAGGGTCTCCCTGTAGTCCCAGCTGTCCTGGAACTCACTCTGTAGACCAGACTGGCCTTGAACTCACAAAGATCCCCCTGCCTCTGCCTCCCAAGTGCTAGGATTAAAGGCATGTGCCACCACGTCCACCTAAGGGCAAAGTTTTATAGACTCTGATGACCCAGGTTTGTCAAGCCGCCGTGTTCTTTCCGAACTGAAATTGTCACAGATCCCCAAATGAATTACTGAATGTGGGAAACTCTCTCTTTCATCTATCACTTAGTCTTCCATCTTACAAGTCAGCATAGTAAAAAATCAGACATGATAGGTAGTAGGCAATCAGCTTGCCCTCCAATGGTTTCTTTCTCTCTTTACTAGTTATAATCATTACATCTAGAGCCATACAGCTGGGGAAATATTTATGATATTTTCACTTAAAACTTGAAATTAATCACACTATAGGAAATTAGAATTCTGTCAGAGGAATTAATGAGCAACACTCCAGTCGAGGTTTGCAGCTGCATAGGCACCAGTTAAAGAATATCCAATAACTGCCTTCTTTAAGCTTTTTGATGAACATAGGAATTAATTAAAATGGATTTTATTGCTGGATCAAAACATATTGCTTCTTGCCATGGAGGTAATCATCGAGAACTAAAAAAAGGAACTTTGCCCATAGATTATGATATTATTACACTATGTACTATCATAGCTTAGGCTGCATCAGATACCAGTTGTTCTTGATCTAGGAAACGGAACCCTATGATAAAGATGTGGGCAAAATCCATCCATTTAGGTCAAACAGAAAAGCAGTTCTCATAAAAACATCACTAAGTATTCTTGGTGGCACTAAATTTGCTACTTAGTTACAGAACTGAAACCTATCAAAAAATGTGGGAGGTGGGGGGACCTGCCTGTGGCACCTAGTGTCAAAACAAAACCCACAAGCCTGAGGCACTGAGTGTTGTAGGCACAGGCAAACCCAACTTTGGTTCCCCTTAAAGCCTCAGAACTGACAAAGCTCCTTCAGATATTGTATTTCCTGCCTGTGCTTCAGTGATGGTGATTGACAGCCTCCACCCTCCACCCTGCAGCCCTGGCTGGCCTGGCTGGCTGTTTTGTCAGCTGTGCCCTGCCTGGGCCTGGTGAGGCCACAGCCTGTCAGCCACTCAGAGACTCCACGCTGTGGGAGCCCGCCCTGCCTGGCCTCACTGCTGCTCTGGCTGACACGCTGCCTCTGGGCCTGGGGAGACCTTTCCAGTCTGCAAATAACACTGGAGGATTCAGACTAATCAGTTCAGCTTCCCTGAGGCAAAGGGGAAAAAAGATGTCTTAAAAGCAAAGGATTAAGAGGGAAAGTGAGCAAAGGCTTGGTTTCCACTTAGGGAATGTGAAAGAGTCCAATCAATTGAGTAAATGCTTCACCCAATCATGGGGAAAGCAGGATGGAGGAACCTTGTTTTGTGGCTTTTTACTTTTGTAAGGTCATTTATAGAATCACTTAATTGAAACACATTATAAGGAGCTGGTGGAGAAAAGTAGAAGATATTTTCTTTCCACATTCTGTCTTGCTGTCTTGCAAATTTTTTTTTTTTTTGCAAAAGGACACAGGACTTTTCTGTGTTTGTTAATAAAAACCATTCTTTACCTTATATGTGCACACACACACACACACACATGCATATCCACACACCTGTGCTCACATGTATGCACATTTATATCCTCACATGCACTCATACTTATGGTTACACATATGCTCAGATAGATGCACCTTGTTCTTTTTTTCCATTCTTCAACTAAAGTAGTTAAATAATAGGTTACTTACTTTAATGATGGGAGCTGGGAAGACATCTACGCTTTATAAAAAAGATTAAGTGACAGTAGATTCTAATAGGGAAGAGTTCTATAGAGCCAATCTGGAAACCCATTTACCAAAGTGTTGAGAAATATAAATGGCTATTCTGGAATTCTTTGTGCTTTCCTTTTTTTTTTTTTTTGTATTACCCTGGCTTTCCTAAAAGTCCTCCAGACTATTTTATCTGGGGTTCAAAATTCCTCTTCCTCATGAATGAAATCTGGTTGGAAATTAGGTGCTTCAGTGAAACTGACAGCTAGTTGTAATTAAATTTGAATCTCACTTAAGAAAGCATTTTCTTTGGCTTGGAAGAAATCTTCAAGAAAAAAAATACTTTCAGGTGTTGATTTGTATAACTAACCCCTTGCACTTGTTGGGTCATTAGATCTCACTAGTTTGTAATGCAATCAGAGTCAGCATTCTGCTCTTAAGGGCTACTTGGTAATTTGCTTGTTAATATATTAGCACACAGCATTGATCAAATGACTAATCCAATCATACGCTTGTAATCAATACCTTATTGATTACCCAGCTTGGTGATCATTTTGTTGGGTTCAGTCAATAGCAAATGCCAAGTAGCCTTTCACACACCTAATTAGCTTATGAAATAAACCAAACATTTTGCTTGGCCCTGACGGTGAAGATCAATGGAAAGCTTTGAGGTGGAATTCAGATGATTTTTTTCATCAACTTTTCTTCTTCTCTCCTATAGCCACTCAAGTTCACATTAACATTCTCCTTCTAGTTTGAAGACATCTGAAAAGCAGCTGCCATGTCTGAGACAGTGCAGCAGCTGTAAACTATAAATCACCAGGGTGAGAGATTCTGGGTTGCACACTGGCATGTAGTTTGTCAGGCCAGAAAAATAGAGACATAAAAGAGCCAAAGGTCAGAGGTACGTAGAGTTTAGAAGCCTGAACTTGGGCTGTATTTCATACAAGGAAACCTCACCACTGGTAGCTTTTCACCCAATGCTGTTTAACTTTTCTTTACCAATCGGGCAGTTGACTAGCTCCTAATTCATCTGAATGAGCCAACTCTAGCTTCCTGCTTCCCATCTTGCTACTGTTCACTTGACCATCCAAGCCGTCACACAGAGGTCCAGTAACATCCAGGGGAAATTCTAGAATGTCATGTTTTTAGAACAGTGAATTCACTTAATATTTTCCAGTTTAAAAATAAAATTGATTTTTATTAATTAATTTTAATTGGCTCATATATTTATCATCAATTTTCCTGAGGATTTAGGATACTAGGTGTTTTAGTTACTTTTTGTTGCTGTGCTAAAAGACCACGACGAAAAGTGACTTATGGACTTGGGCCTGTGGTTTCAGAGAGATTTGACTCCAGCAGGGCAGAAGGGCGTGACAGCAAGTGCCAGGAGTAGGAAGCTAGAGCATAAATTCTCAACATCAAACATGAAGCAGAGAAAGTGAGGTGGAAATGGAGTGAGGCTATGTACTTTTGAAGCCCACTCTAGTGACGTACTTCCTCCAGCAATGCTCCATAACCTCCCTAAATTACTCTACCAACTAGGAACCTGAGCATGTGGAGTACGTTTCTTATTCAAACCACTATGTTGGGATTATAGCCAAATAGCTACCAACAAGCAAGGCCATATACCTGAGAAGGTAGATTAGGCATTTTTTTTTTTTTTTGGTCTTTTCGAGATAGGGTCACCCTGTAGCCCCAGCTGTCCTGGAACTCACTCTGTAGACCAGGCTGGCCTTGAACTCACAAAGATCTGCCTGCCTCTGCCTCCCAAGTGCTAGGCATTCTTTTTTAAGATTTCTTTTTAGTTAGGCATGGTGGCCCATACCTTTAATCCTAGCACTTGGGAGTCAGAAGCAGGTGGATCTTTGTGAGTTCAAGGCCAGCCTGGTCTACATTGCAAGACCCTGTCTCAAAAAGACCAGAAAAAAAAAAAAGATTTATTTTTATGTTTATGAATGTCTTCCCTACATGCATGTATGTTCACTGTGTGTGTAGCTAGTGCCTGTAGAGGCAAGAAGAAAATAATGGAAAAGGAGTTACAGTGGTTGTAAGCCACCATATGGGTGCTGGGAAACCCAGGTCCTCGGCAAGAACAGCAAGTATTCATTAACTCATGAACAGTCTCTCCAGTCCCCAGATTAACCATTCTTATTTTTCAAGGGCTATGGATACAGTAACTTTTTCTTAAGAATGATCTTTAAAATTTGACCAAATTTGGGGGTAGGGTGGAGAGCTATTTCACCAGTTAAGAGCATCTACTGCTCTTCCAAGGAACCTTAGTTACATGTACCCATACCAGATGGCTCATGGCCCAGAGTAACTCCAGATCCAGAGAGATCTGATGTCTCTGACTTCTGAGGGCACCTTCATCCACACACATACACATAATTCAAAATAATAAAAATAAGGGCTGGAGAGATGGCTCAGCACCTAAGAACACTGGCTTTTCTTCCAGAGGACCTGGTTTTGATTCCCAGCACCCACATGGCTACTAACAACCATCTCTAGCTACAGTAACATGGATCTGATGCCTTCTTCTGACCTCTATAGGTATTGCATGATACCGGTGCATTTACAGCCATGCAGGTAATATACTCATACACTTAAAATTAAAATAGTAAACATAATAATAATAAATATGTTTAAGGTTTTCCCCCTTTCATGGGCTTTTTAATTCATTTGATTTGGACTGCTTAGCTTTTTGTGGTTGATTATGTGTTAACCCAAAACCCATTCAAATTCAACCATATATACCATCACCTACAATGTTCAATTCACTTTAAAATGAAGTGCTGTCCTTTATTTTCTTTTGTGGAACCAGTTTTCTGTTGTTCTTTTTTTTTCCTCCCTGCCAATGCTCATCCTTACCCATACTGGGAATAGAATACAGGGCTTTGGCACATGCTAGCCAAGTGATGTTTGACTGAACTGTACCTGCAGCACTGGAAACAGCGCTTTTTCATTATTTGTAAACTAAATTGAGACCAAAGAAAAGGAAATTTTTCTGTAGTGGCATGACTTGGCAGAGCTGAAATAAAATAGAATCTTGCTTCTGAGAGAGATTGGGAGATGAAAGTGGTCTTCCCAGACAGACTTTGAAAAGAAATATAAAGCCATATTAAACCCAGTTGAGTAGCTGGTAGGGGCTACCACATTCCTTCTGTGAGCTCTTTCCCTTTGCAATTAATTAATTAATAGCCCCCAGTCTTCTTTGCTCCTGAGAATGGACCCAAGTGAATGGAGAGTATTGTTTAAGCTGTCCAGCCAATCTGTCTGGATTCAAATCTCTGCTCTTGTTTACTGACCATAGAGCCCTATTTTTTTTTTTATCTTTGCTTCAGTTTTAGAACATATAAAAGACTGAAAAGTGTAAAATCTACCTCATGAAGTTTTTATAATAATCAGATCAGTCAATTATGTGAAAACATTTAAGCAGTGTCTGGCACACAGTAAACTCAAGAAATGCCAGGTATTATAGCCTGACTAAAAACGACTTCTGGAAATTTCTTCAAGCCCTGGTGTAACTGACCTCAGGACCCTCTGGAGGTCTTCCTAAAGCTGAACGACAAACATGCAGTATCTTGTCTCAAGATAAGATACTTATCTCACGCTATCTTATCTCAAGATCTCAACCTTCCTTAAATAGTAGGACATAGAAGAAAGAAATCTTATGAATATTTTTGCAAGTAAGGAAAAGATGAATGCTAAAAGCTTGGGATGTCATACTTTCCAGAGTGTTTGCGTTTAGAAAGAAAAGTCTTCCAGGCAATGGTGAATGCTCTACACTGCCAAAGGCTAAAGTGATGGTATCACAGACCCAATACCTCATCATAATTACTGACCAGTGTCAGTAAACCAATTTGTTGTCATTGTGTTGAAGGGCTGGTCTAAGAGAATTCCTGGATAAACTTGGCCCACTTTACAACCTCTTTCATCTTAATGTTGCATCTTCATCAAACATGGCTCACCACTTATGATTCAGCTGGGAATAAAAAAAAAAAAAGAGAGATGTGAAAAAAGTGATGAATTTGATGCCTCATAAAATGTCTTATGAGGGAAATTATACTATATTCCTATGAGCTTAAGGGACACTTAGGAATGCTCAGTGAAGGGTCTAATGGGTTTATAACTGAGTTCTGCCACACTGAAGAAATGCACATAAGCAAACAAAGATACAGTTACTAACCTTGTTAACAAGCGGTTTGTTTTAGCTAAGGTTCATGTGCTTAGAAGGCAGGTCTGTCCTGTGGTGGTACTGAAGTGGGGAATCCTTAAAGAAGCGGTATCTGCAAATGCTAGAGAGGTTGTGGGAAAAGGGGAACACTCATCCACTGCTGGTGGGAATGTAAACTCATGCAACCCCTAAGGAAAGCAGAGTGGAGAACTTTTAAAAGACTCAAAATGAACCAGCCACCTGATCTGGTCAAACCACTCCTGGGTTTAAACCCACAAACCTAACCCTGTTGTAGAGATACGTGCACAACCATGTTTATTACATCTCTCTTCACGATAGTGAAGAGCTGGAAGCAAACCAAGTGTCCCTCATCTGATGACTAGATAAAGAAAATGTGTTTTTTTTAATCCTCCAATTCAAGTGATGTGTGTATGTATGTATTTATGCATATATATAACTAAATATATATACATATAAATATAATATATATTATATATATATATATATATATACTGTAGCAATACAAGTTGGAGAGAACAACAATAAAAGAACTGAAAAAAACTCTGGAAAGACTCAGAAAAAGATGGAGGACATGAATGGCAGGGACTCAGGTGGGGTGGGGGGGCATGGAAAGGGAAGAAACTCTAGATTCCATTGAGAAATGATGTATGACCTATGAAAAAAGTTTAATAACAATAAAAAATTATTTTATCTTAAAAAAAGAAAATGTGGTACATCTACACAACGGAGGTCTATACAGCAATAAAGAAAGATAACATTATGAACTTTGCAGGTAAATGGATGGAACTAGAAGCTGTTATGCTAAGTGAAGTAACACAGTCCCAGAAAAACAAAGGACATGTGGTGTCCCTCATTTGTGGATCCTAGCACCAAATCCTTATTTATAAGGCAAACTGAGTAAGTTTTTTCTTTTTTTTTTTCAGTAAATATAACACTGATGCTACTATAAAAATGTGCATTGAAACATACATCAACTTTCTATATAATTTAGGAATGCAAAGTAATATTTATTTCTACCTGCATGCAACTCTACTGTTAAAAGGTGAATCCCTAAACATGTTTTGGAATTAACCTATAGTTTATTTTTAGATATCATAATTTTGGTATACATATGGTGTATATACATGCATGTTTTGGAGTAATATAAAATTAAAGGGAACAACAACAAAAAAGACTTGTTCAAAGAACTGACTGAAACAGTAAACTTCTGCCCAAAACAATAAACTTCTGCATTGAAATTTTTTAAAAAGACTGAGAAAAAGATGCAAGACATATATGGCAGAATGCACGAGCTCTGGAGGGGTGGGGGGCATGGAAGGGGGAATGGGTATAGATTTGATTAAGAAAGGTTGTAAAGAATGTGCAAAACCTTAATAAAAAATTAAGAAAAAAAAAAGAAAAAAAAGAAGTAGTATTAAGAAGGGAATTGTGTTGCTGGCAACACAGCTCTTGGAAAGGATTAATACTGACCTCATAGAGTAAGTTGTAAAAAGAAAGGCTGGTAAAATAGCTCAGCACGTAATGGTGCCTACCACCAAGTGTGATTCCCAGGACTCACATGGTGGGAGAAGACTGACTCTTGCCTATTGTCTTTCAACCTTCATATGCATGTCCTGGAAAACACATCACACATACACACACACACACACACACACACACACACACGGCTCAAAATAAATAAATGTAATTTAAAAATAGTTTTAAATAGCAAATCTGGCCTGTTTGGTCTCTAGCGTCTTATCTTGCTGTGATCTCTTGCACAGGGGTCACTGCCCCTGTGATGACATCTGTTATGAGGCCTCACTGGGACTGTGTATGCATTTCAGCCTTAAAAACTGTGAACCAAATAAACTTTCTTTATAAGGATCAGCCTTCAAGTGTTTTGTTATAGAAACAGAACATTAGCTAATTTAGCCCTTTATTTTAAACCATGTAACTGAAGATGATGAATTATATAATGTTCCTCTGTGGAGGTTTATAAAATATGACAGAGTTCTATCTGTGGTATCATTACACACGATACCATATTATCTTTCTTGAAAGATAAGATTCTGGAGTTTATTTTTCCTTCCCTTTCCTGACCCCCTTTCTCTCTGGTTGCCCCCACTCTACCCCAGTGACAAAAGTGTATGGCTTGGTCAGTTAAAGGTTTAGTTGTTTTTATTTTCACGCACTACATTGGTGAATTCAAGCAAACATGTGTCTACTATTTTTTTACAATGATTTATAGCATTTATTAGTGGAGTACCTGCTATAACAAAATCATAAGATTTGTGTATATATTAAAATAATTTATCTAACCTGTTTATAATATGATTGATTCTTATTATAGTGAGTTTGCTTTATAGCTTAAATATGAAAGAATATTTTAAATCCTTAAGAAATTAACATTGAAATATATTTTAAAATTAAGTGCAAAGCATTTATTATCTTTAGTAAAACCAAAGATGTAAGCAATCTATCATTGTATATATAATACAATTTAAAACTTTCAAAGCAATAAAAATCAGCTCTAGGTGGGCAAAACAAATGTGATACTTGTATGATATAATGCTCTAATCAAATTGCACACTTCTTCCACTGAATGAAATTTGAAAACACTTCCTAAGAGAGGTCATTGCAATGAATGGTTCATGAAATGTAACCTTGTTTTAATCTGTGGCTTAAACAGAGCATGCTAGCTGACACATTCTGTGTTCTGCCTGCCTGTGACACATTTTCAAATATACCCTTAATTTTTCAGGAAAGAGATTAAAACTTTCCAAACAGACTGGAAATGGTGTTTGCTTTTAGAGAGCGCATATTTAACCAAAAGAGAGTGACACATTACATCAGCTTTGCCAGACCAGAAGTTAATAAAAGTGACACAGGATCTGGTGGTGCACTCTGGAAAAGTGATTGGGCAGTGAGGTCAGTGTCCACTGTGGAGGCCTTGGAAGGTGACCCTTGCACACCACCTGCTCATGATGGAGAGGATGGCCACAGAGGAGGCCTGTTGGCCAGCTAACAAAGAAGCTTCTATTATTCCTGTTATCATGGTCATCTGTAAGAAGACAAAGAGAAGAAGACAGAAAAGAGGGAGAATGAGGCAGTCTAATCAGGCACAAGCCTCCTCCCCTGTCACCAGCCACTTCTCTGCAAAGTTATTGAAATAACAATACAAATGACTAAAAATACTTTAAAATCCAAAATAAGAATTTTAGATTCCTGTTCTTGAGTCAGTAAATCACTGTATTTTATTTTCACATGCATTCATTAAATCTAAGCTGCTTTTCCTTTATGTAAAATACCACATTTACGAAATGACATCAAGTCTTGAATGTGCATTCTAATCCATAACTAACCTGCTATAGCATTTTCTCCTGTATAATAAGTAAACTCTTTACAGAAGAAAGGTAAATGGCAAGGAAATATTTTTACTTATGTGTCAGGTACTCAAAAGAAAGCCATTCTCAATGTGCTGAGGGCAGTACGCATGGTTGGAGAGAGGGCTTAATGGTTAAAAGCACTTGCTACTCTTACAGAGGACACAAGATTGATTCCCAGTGCCCATAGCGAGCAGTTCACAACCACCTGTGACTCCCATTCCAAGGAATCCTACATTCTCTTCTGGACTTCACAGATAACACATACACACAGAGCACATACAGACAAGCAGGAATACCCATACACAAAACAAAATAAATCCTTTTTTAAAAAAATTGAAAGAATGTTAATGATGTTGTGCATAAGCATGGCATCAAGGGGGGACAGATAGTATGCTAAGACTTTAGTAAGATTTAATTAATTTACTCCTGACCACATCCCTTTGAGGTAGTTGTTCTTTTCACAGATTATTAAACTGAGGCTTAGAGAAAACAAAGAAGTTTCTCCAGATCAACAAGTGGCATCTAAAGAAGCCAGAATCTGAACTCCAACAAGAACAAGCTCAGAGACAGCTGATGTTGAAGGTGTGAGCCATCACTGTGCAAAACTTTCTCCGGGAACCTCTCTGAGAAAATAGCAAGCCAAGAGTCACCAGCAATTTCATTGCATCCTATTTGCAAGACATTTTTTGGAAAAAAGATTGTCCTATGCCTGAACCAAAGACTCTCACATTACATTAGAATTAAGCAAGAAACTGACTTAACCAGAAAGCCTTCTTCCTCACATATTCCAACTCAACAAGACTTTACCACGTGGGAATGCAATAGAACAGTTTGCAAATCGCAACAGAACTGGATAGAGCCATCATAAACTGTGACAGTGTTTTATGCAATGGGCGTACTTTTAAAGTTATTCATGAGCAGTTTGAGCAGATGGAGTATAATTACCTAAGCTAAAATTTAGCTGCCACTTAGTATGCCCTTACATAAAATAGGACAAAAATGCTTGGTAAAGTTGGTGCTGATAACTATGGGTAGAAAAAATACCACTGGCACCCCTCACACTATGCTAGAGAATCAGCTTTGTACCTGCTTTAGAGAGAGGGCATCACTAGAGCAGCCGCTGTTACCTTCAGCTCCATAGAAAACATCAGTTATAAAATCAGAGGTGGAAGAATGCAGAGTACAGAACAAGACATCCTTTCTGAGACAAAAAGAGATAGATTCTTATTGGGGATGGAAACTAAAGAAAAATAACACTGTCAGTTTTTCGTTCTTTAAATAAAATGTCTACATTTCTAACCACAGCTATTTCCAGTTTTTAGAAGTTGGCAGAGCGTGGTGGCTTACGCCTTTAATCCTAGCACTCAGGAGGTAGAGGCAGGCGGATCTCTGTGAGTTCAAGGCCAGCCTGATCTACATAGAGAGCTCCAGGCCAGCTGGGACTAAAAGGAGGGAGACCCTTTCTCAAAAATACCAAAAAAATTTTTTGACTTCTTTTTGATGCACGTGAGTGTTTTGCCTGCATGTGTGTAAGTGTACCATTTGCATGTAGTACCCATGATAGAGGCCAGAAGAGAGCATCAGATCTCCTGGTGCTGGGGACTGAACCCTGGTCCTCTGAAAGGTCAGAAGTTCTCTTACTCACTGAGCCATCTCTTCAGACTCAGATAACAATTTTGGGGGGACATATTTTCCTGCTTATGTCTTTCTGTCTTTTTCCTGGTGATAACCCCATTCATTACTTATTTCAGGTACCACATTTCTCTGGGGTCTCACTAATTTTCTTCACTTTCTATTTTTTTTTCTTTTTAGTTTTATCCTTTTTTTGGTATTTTTGAGACAGGGTCTCCCTTTTAGTACCAGCTCTCCTGGAGCTCACTCTGTAGATCAGGCTGGCCTTGAACCCACAGAGATCCGCCTACCTCTGCCTCCTGAATGCTGGGATTAAAGGCGTGTGCCACCACGCCCGGCTCTCTCTATTTTTATATTATGTAATACTAACTTTCCTTCAAGTTCACTGAATTCTTTCTTCTGTCAACTCAAATCTATTGTTGAGTTCCTCCAGTGAAGTTTTTCTTTTTCTTTGTTTAAAAATTGTTTTGTTATTTTTATTTTATGTGTATGAGTGTATTGTCTTCATATATGTAAGTGCACCTGTGTAATGCATTGCATACAGAGGTCAGATGAGGGTGTTGGATTCGTTGGAACTTGAGTTATGGTTAGTTGTTAGCTGCCATGTAGGTGCTGGGAACCAAATCTGGGTTCTCTGGAAGAGCAGTCAGTGCTCATAACTGCTGAGCAATCTCTCCAGCCCCTCCAGTGAAGTTTTTTTTCTTTCTTTTTTTTTTTTTTTTAGTGAAGTTTTCTGTAAACTATTTTTCAGCATAGANGATTGATTCCCAGTGCCCATAGCGAGCAGTTCACAACCACCTGTGACTCCCATTCCCAGGAATCCTACATTCTCTTTGGACCTTTCACAGATAACACATACACACAGAGGCACAACAGACAAGCAAGGAATACCATACCACAAAACAAATAATCTTTTTAAAAAAATTTGAAACACATGTTCTGATGTTGTGCATAAGCATGGCGTCTAAGGGGGGACAGATTAGTATGCCTAAGAACTTTAGTAAGATTTAATTATTTACTCCTGACCACATCCCTTTGGGTAAGTTGTTCTTTTCACGAGATTATTTTTTTAAACTGAGGCTTAGAGAAAACAAAGAAGTTTCTCCAGATCAACAAGTGGCATCTAAAGAAGCCAGAATCTGAACTCCAACAAGAACAAGCTCAGAGACAGCTGATGTTGAAGGTGTGAGCCATCACTGTGCAAAACTTTCTCCGGGAACCTCTCTGAGAAAATAGCAAGCCAAGAGTCACCAGCAATTTCATTGCATCCTATTTGCAAGACATTTTTTGGAAAAAAGATTGTCCTATGCCTGAACCAAAGACTCTCACATTACATTAGAATTAAGCAAGAAACTGACTTAACCAGAAAGCCTTCTTCCTCACATATTCCAACTCAACAAGACTTTACCACGTGGGAATGCAATAGAACAGTTTGCAAATCGCAACAGAACTGGATAGAGCCATCATAAACTGTGACAGTGTTTTATGCAATGGGCGTACTTTTAAAGTTATTCATGAGCAGTTTGAGCAGATGGAGTATAATTACCTAAGCTAAAATTTAGCTGCCACTTAGTATGCCCTTACATAAAATAGGACAAAAATGCTTGGTAAAGTTGGTGCTGATAACTATGGGTAGAAAAAATACCACTGGCACCCCTCACACTATGCTAGAGAATCAGCTTTGTACCTGCTTTAGAGAGAGGGCATCACTAGAGCAGCCGCTGTTACCTTCAGCTCCATAGAAAACATCAGTTATAAAATCAGAGGTGGAAGAATGCAGAGTACAGAACAAGACATCCTTTCTGAGACAAAAAGAGATAGATTCTTATTGGGGATGGAAACTAAAGAAAAATAACACTGTCAGTTTTTCGTTCTTTAAATAAAATGTCTACATTTCTAACCACAGCTATTTCCCGTTTTAGAAGTTGGCCGAGCGTGGTGGCTACGCCTTTAATCCTAGCACTCAGGAGGTAGAGGCAGGCGGATCTCTGTGAGTTCAACGGCCCGCTGATCTACATAGAGAGCTCCAGGCCAGTGGGACTAAAAGGAAGGGAGACCCTTTTCTCAAAAATACCCAAAAAAAAAAAAAAAAAAAAAAAAAAAACAAAAGAAAGAAAGAAAAAAAAGCGGACAATGTGGCTAGATCCTCACTTAGTATAACAAGATGTAGCCACAGCCAAAGCAGGATGCTAGCAAGCATGGAGGTGGGTCTTGGCTGGGAAAGACAGGGCCATTAGTTGACATCCTTTCTCATTGCATTCACAGACCTTTTTGTTGCATTACTGGGGCTCCAACAAGTCCCTCTGGGGACCCTTAGGAAGGTTTGGCTCACTAACAGGGTGAATTCATGCTGGCATGAGCCTAATACCTCACTGTTTTGATTACATTTTATTTACAAAGTGATGTGCAAAAACCCCAAAATACAATTTCAAAGATCTGTTTTTGTTGTTGTTTTTTGTTTGTTTGTTTGTTTTTTGCAGAGTGGTAGAGTGGGCAGGGTGGGGTGTATGAAAGCTTAGACACAAATTGTCAGAGGAACATAAAACCCAAAACACAGCTGAGGTTTTAGAGTAGTTTTGAAGAAAAAAAAGCATTTTCAGAAATACATGCTCCTAACAGACCCCATTGCAGGGATGTAGATATGAATTTTCAGTTTGCATGGAAACTAAGCAAACCTCAGATAATCTCTCTCTCTCTCTCTCTCTCTCTTCTCTCATCTCCTCCCCACCCCACCCGGCCCCCATTGGTTGTGTACCCTTGGAGGAATCAGTTTATGTGCCTCGTCATTTCACCACCTTGCAGGGTATGAGCATACTTTACTAACCTAAGTCTTTTGTGCAATTTACAATTTGGTTGATCCTAAGACTCTGAAGGTCTCCCTCTTCACCGCACTCTTAGCTAGCCCTGTTTGCTACCACATTTAGAATTTGTGTTGGCCAGGCGTGGTGGCGCACACCTTTAATCCTAGCACTCAGGAGGCAGAGGCACCTGGGGCTACAGGGAGGACCAAAAAAAAAAAAAAAAAAAAAAAAAAAGAATTTGTGAACACTGTTTATAAAATGCCTGACAGAAGGATGTTCTAGTGATTCTGGGAAGCCAAAAATAATTCCATCAGAGTTCCCTAGCAAGCACAGACTAAAAGATAAGAACTTTAGTAGAGTAAATGATGGAATTTGGATTCTGAATGTATCAAGACATTCCAACTGATTTTTTATAAGACATGCTCAAAGTGATATAGAAAAAGAAAAGGCAAAGACAAATCCAAAAAAAGAATAATCTGTGCCATTCACAGCAAATCACTTCACTTGGGAACATTTAAAATCATCTCAATGAAAGATCTTTGAATTTTACAGCAAATTATTTTGCTTACTAATTTGGAATATAAAAGTGAAATGGGATGAAATTTTAACTTCCTATTGAAAGAAAATGACACAAACTAAGGTGTTATTTTCTTATATTTGACTTCTAATAGAACTGTAGAATTCAATTATCAGCTCACATTTATTTAATGAAACAGAACATGCCATGGGCGCACCACTTTCTACAATACTATAAGCCAAACTCCAAAAAGCTGAGGACTGATAACAGAAACAAACAAACAAACAAACAAACAACAAAAAAGAACCCAGCCCCCCTGTTTGTCCAAATAAATATCCCACAAAAATTGACCTCTGTGTGGGATCACTAGTTTTTCATTGTACTGTTTCTATAAGTAAAAAAAAAAAAATCACAAATGCCTCTCCACCTTGGTTCTCTCATACAGCAAAACCATCACCCAACAGCTAAGATATATTATTCTTCAGGGTTCCAAGTTCTGACATCTGCAGAATGCCAAACAGGTTCAATACACATCAAATATGTATTCTCTCTCTCTCTCTCTCTCTCTCTCTCTCTCTCTCTCTCTCTCTCTCTCGTTAAGCAAAAGTAAAAAGCTCATAGGAGAAATAGCCCCATAGCTTAAGGTTATTTTAATTTCATCTAAGTAGGGTTTAATTTGCGTAGAAATGGAAAAATGCAGTCTCAGACAATAAAAGCTGTTTTCAAGAAATCAATATTTTAAGAGAATAAAACTGACCATTTTTAAAGTGGTAAATAATTTAAAGCTATATATGTACTTGAGAAAGAAAATATGATTGCATGAGCTTAGTGTTACTTTAAAGTGAATTAGCCATGAAACAATATGAATACATTCTTTGATTTGAAAAATTCATTGTGTAGCTTTTTGCAGTTCTGAAAGACTCACGGTCTCTAACATGCTCTAGCCTTTTACCAGACAAGCATATTTTTCTGAAAGAAATCCCTGCAGCAGAATATAAATTAACCACAGACATGATAAAATGGCCAGAGCTGTCAGGGATGGGAGAGAACTGGATAGTATTAAGAAATTAAATGAAGAAAATATGGTGAACCTTTATCAACAAATATCTAACCTTAGAGTTATTTTTTATTATAACATGAAAAGAGGAAAATATCAGTGATAAATAATATTTGCATATCTATTCTTTACCTATTATAACTATTTATGCTTAACTTGAAGTGTTAATATGACACTAGGGTAGCCCTGAATCTCATTAAGAACTGATGAAAGTCATTTTGCTTAGAAGTTTAACTCAAACCCTAATTCTTATTTTTGCCAATGTTTTATTGAAACTCTGTGCATTTCATACAAAATTACATTACAAATCAAATCTAGACCCATGCCCCCCTCCCCACCCCACCAAAGCTCATGCATTCTGCCAAACATGTTTTTCATCTTTTTCTCAGTCTCTCTCAAAATTCTCGATGCAGAAGTTTACTGTTTCAAGCAGAAGTTCACTGTTTCAGTCAGTTCTTTGACGCAGTCTTCTCTGTTGTTGTTGTTGTTGTTGCTACTCCTTCCAATATGCATCACTCCAATATATGCTCATATGCATGCCACATATATCATAGGTTTTAGCATCTTTAGCTTATGTTTTTTTATTAGGCTGAAAAATGTCATGTTTGAAGTCTCCTCCTTGGCATGCCCAAACCACCATCAGTTCTGCCCTTGTGTTCCACACTGGGGTTTTCCTTTCCCATGGTCACCAAATGAGGTCCAGTAAGTACCACATCCTGTCTTGATCTTCCTGTATTGGTCAAACTCTAATTCTTTCAGTCCTATTAAGAAACTATTTAACAGCTGTAATTAATTTAAACGTCAGCACAACTTATGTTGATTAACATTAGAACATATACCCAGAGAAACACTATGAGTGACATTTAAACCACAAATCAAAAAGAGATATGTGCTTTTTGTTTAGTTTTTTTGTCTCATGAGTAAGCACCCACAGATAATTTGTCACCTACTTTCATTAATCATATCTATAAGGTACCTGGCCATGTCTTCTCTCAGATTTCTTTTATGTCTGAAACTCCATAATTAAAACTTTCCATTTTTTCTTGTATTTGCAAATATTATCTATGAACATAATCTTATGGAATCTGCCAAAAAGCAACTAAAACTTGACAAGTGAGTACATCAGTACACAATTCAGGGTCAATATAAAAATAAAATGTAATTCTATGTGGAAATGAATAGTTGGAAACTGGAACAATGCGACAATATTGCAGAATAGTGACATAAAATGGACTTCATTTTAAAATATGTACAAAACTGGAGCTGGAGAGATAGCTCAGCAATTAAGAATGTTTGCTGTTCTTCCAGAAAACCTGAGATCAGTTCCCAGTACCCACATCGGGTGGTTCAAAAACTGCCTGCAATTCCTGCTCTGGGGCATCTGACACCATCCTCAGCCTCTGCAGGCACCCCACCCCCTCCCACACATGGCATGTGTTCGCACATACATGTAACATAAATTTTTAAAAAT
Source organism: Rhizomys pruinosus (assembly GCA_009823505.1). Lineage (NCBI taxonomy): Eukaryota > Metazoa > Chordata > Mammalia > Rodentia > Spalacidae > Rhizomys > Rhizomys pruinosus. Next base: position 3,963,826 of record VZQC01004693.1, on the reverse strand, counting down.
TAAGCTTTTTAAGTTTACAAAATGTGTGCACCAAAAACTATAAAGCATAACTGAAGGAAACTAGAAAGTAACTAAATAATGGAGAAATATGCTGTGTTCACACTAGAAACTCAGTAATAAGACGTCACTCATCCCAAGGTTGCTATATGGATTCATTGCACTACCACTAAAAATCCTTATGAGTTTTAAAATAAAAACTATTAAACTGGATACATAATTTACATTCAAAACCAAAGGGCCTAGAGTAGACTAAACAACTTCAGGGTAGGCAGATAAAGTTGCACTCCCATGATTTGAGCACAAGAATTACTACAGTAACCAAACTGACATAAATATAAGAATAAGGTCAGTGTAAGAGGACAGAGGATCCAGAAATAAATGTAAACTAATATGGGAAATACTAATTGACAAAAATATTGGTGGATATAGAAAAACTATAGCACTTCAACAATGATAATAGAATAATATTTTGGGTATGTGCAGAAATAAAGTACTTCACCCCACAAATCAAAATTTGTTCAAAAATACATCAGCCAAACTATAAAAATTCTAGAAGGAAGCACAAAACAACATCTCTTAATTTTGAGTAAGACAATGTTTTTTTTTTTTTTTTTCAAAACACAAACATCATTAATCAAAACATAAAGCACGCAGAGGATGGGGCTTGGGGGATAGATGACTAATTATTTGAAAAAAAAAAAAAACATGTGGAAACCTATTGCTTACAAGATATCCATACAAAAGAGTTCATCCCAGAAGCCAAAGATTGCCCAGTAAGCATCCCAGTGCCAGGCGCGGGCTACCTCTCTTTGAGTTTTGCTCAGAGTTGTTCCAGAGATGCCAAAAACAATACAGACCATTGTCATTACTAGACAGCCGGAGCTTTATGGTAAGATCCTATTGCTGAAGACATGACACATATTAGTCACAGGACATGGAGAAATCAAGTTCCTGTTTACATTCAGGCTTGCTTGCTATGCTGGCTATGCTGTCTAGCTTTCATTGTATTGGAAGGTGCTCAGCAGGCTGCTGGGGGAAAGAAGTCATCAAATGTAACCCAGTTGTAAACCATGTGAACTATAGAATGACCAGCATGGCAAGATATTCCCATGAGTAGAAGTACGACACACATGTTATTGTGGCAACCAACAGCTTTCTAATTGTACTTAAGACCTGTTCCACAGGAAGAAACACATCCCTGGTATGGCAAGTTTGGCCAAGAACCCATGGTTGGAGAGAGCTCACAGGCCCTAGGTGTGAACCTACTACTATTATTTCGTAGATATATAGACATACTATTAAACTGCCCTCTATATTCTTACCTCTCTATACATCGATTAGTGCAGCTCTCAGACTGCATCAGAATGTTTTTATACAGTGAATAGTGTTTAATGCAGAAACTCACAACTGGTCAAAGTACAGAGAATAAATAACTGCAGTGCGTTCAGTCACAAATAGGACATCTATAGCACATCCTCCACACCCACTCCCAGGCTCAGGGACTGTCATGGAAGGGAGGGCAGAAAGAGTGTTAAGAGCCAGAGGCTGGGGAAGACACACAGTTGGGGGATAGGCAGGTAAGGGTAAATCTGGGAAGAATTAAGAGCAGAAGTTGGAGACGAATATGATCAAAATACATTAAATCAAATTCTCAAAAAGAAAATTAAAATGCTTATAAATAAGTAATAAGGGGCTGGAGAGATAGCTCAGTGGTTCAGAGCCCCGACTGTTCTCGCAGAGGACCTGAGTTCGATTCCCGACACCCATATAGCAGCTAAGAACCGTCTTTAACTCCAGTTCCAGGGGAATCCAACACCCTCTTCTGACCTCCGCAGCATTGCACAACATGGGTGCACCAACCTACATGCAGGCAGTACACTCATGCACATAAATAAAATAAGATAGTAATAAATAGGACTTTAAAGATATTTATTTTTCTGCCCTTTAAAAGATACTAAGAAAGTGAAAAAGCAAGCCACAAATCAGGAAAAAATATAAACACCTGCCTGATACAAAGTTTAATTCAGAAAATATAAAATACTCATAATTCAATAATAAGAAAACAAACAGCCTGATGTTTTTACTGGGCAAAAGTTCTGAATAAACACTTGATAAAAGAAGGAAGAAAGAGATAACAAACCTGAGAAACGCTCAGTCTCATTAAATCCAGGACAAAGGATGTAGATCAAGAATGAGGTTTGTCCCCAGCTCAGGGACCAGGGTATGCTGGCTTTTGAGAAGCCTGATGTATGTGCTGGACCGTCATCACAGGACAAATATTTTCCTCACCTTAGATGTTTTTACACTGATCTCGGATTCCAAACTGAGGACCTGACAAGTAAGAAAGTAAATAATTAGATGACCAAGTTAGTGGCATTGTTGTCCCAGGTCCCCGGCAATGATGGCAGCTCCCGACAGCTCTTGGCATGGTGAAGTGCAGACAAGATGGAATGTGGGGTAAATGGTCTGATGTGGTGCACAGCAACGACGATGGAGAGGAACGTTTCATAACCCTCGGGCCTTGCCATCGCTCCTCAAGAGTCTGTCCCAGTGCAATGAAGGGAGAAGTTTTAAGTGGGAAATGACCTTCATGTTTCAGTGAGAGGACTTAAACCATGACTCAAGTAAGAAGATATCTCATCATTTGTACCCCCTGAACATGGAAGAAGATGTGATAACAGCAGACACCAAAAAAGCTACCGGGGTCCTTGACCTTGAACAAGAAAAAGTTTTCTCTAATATTGATGTTCCTCTAGTGAAAAATTCAAGCCAACAAGTAATTGTTGGTTCTGCTGCACAGAAGCCAAAATCCTCTTTCTAAAACACAACTATAATGGTGGACAGAAAAACGGAGACAGGAAAATCGTAGGAATTAGCATAATTGAAATTATGAATCCTCCCATGAGCGTGGAATTAGGGTACTCTCCTATGAACCGGAAGCGGTGGTCCCCTCCTGTGAGCCTGGAGCTGTGTTCCTCTTGTGAGCCAGTTCTTTGATCATCTCTCATGAACCTGGAGCTGTGGTTCCCACTCGCGAGTGAGCCATAGTTCCGCATTCCTCTAATGGTGGGCTAATGGTGGAACAGAATGGAGAATGGAGGGCTTACCAATGGGGAACAGCAATTTCAACGTTTTCTGAGTGGCTTCACTACCCTCAGCCTCCTTCCTGGAGGTCCCACGTTGTGGATGGGAATCGCTTTTTCCTCTGTGTTGGGCTTATGCTGGAGACAGGAGGAGTTTCTAGTCTTGGGAGGACTAATTATCAGAAATGGAATTCCCACCTCCCTTGATGGCCAGATACAGTCTTGACTCAAAACGTGGTCCTGAACACCCAGGTTTTAATGTTGAACAGTTCCCATTTGCAAGCACCAAGAGATTTCACATCATTTTTCTGTTACTCTTTTATAGCCCCAGGATTCCTTCACCTGTGTCCTACAGAAAATGTAAATCACTCAACTGAGCTTCTAGAGATAAAATAAAAAGACATGAAAGTAAGAGGGGAACTCGTTAGCAAGAAGAGGTTGGGGGAGGAAGGACGAAAGGATAACTTAGGGTTTAATATGATCAAAAACTATGTATGTATGTATGTATGTATGTATGTATGTAGGTAGGTATGAAACTGTCAAAGAATAAAACATTTCTAAAAATAGAATAAAATATCACTGCACACCTATTTGAGTGGTTAAATTTTTGAATAATGAGTAAATTATAAAAACCTAAATGCAGAACTATTCTCACACATTGGTGGGGGTGATGGGAAATAATTTGAGCAACTGAAGAAAAACCTGCTATTTCTTACAGTGTTTAAACACTTTTCCTTTGCTTCATCCTGTAAACTTTCTCCACCCTTTATGCATTTTTTAAACATTGGAAAATGTACCTGGAACACTCAGAAACTCACCAAAAAGTCCACTCCCCTAAGTTCTCAAACCTTACTTCGAGGTGAGTTCTTACCACATGACCCAGCCATTTCACTCTTACATTTTTATACAAGAGATATGTGTTAACACAGAGATTATTCTCAACTTTTTAGAATAACATTTTTAAGAGCCAAAGACTACACATAGCCTAAATATAAATGGGATAAATAATTTGTGATGTATTTGTACAGTAGGGTCACAAATTAAGTAATGAAAAAGAATGTGCATTCAAAAGCTTGAATGAATCCTAGATACTGGATCAGATGGTCACTGAAATTTCAAGTCGTTAGCATCCAATTCTAGTTCTTCCTTAGAGTGCAAAGCAGGTTGAGAAGGGCTTTCCACTGCCATCAAGTCAGAGACACCACTTTTTCAGTCCTGGACACTGCTGTCTCAGCACATGGTCCCATGACAGGACATGATAAAGGAAGCACCCCAAATCTTGTTGGCATGGCCCAGAAAGCACACACCCTATTTATTGTCCAATTGCACTGATGAGCTTTGGTCAGCTGGCTCTAACTCAATTCCAAGGAAGGTTAAAGAACTTAGAGAATTTTTGGTGAGTTTCTGAGTGTTCCAGGTACATTTTCCAGTGTTCAAATAGGAATACCAGGTAGAGGAAGCTTAAAGGAAAAAGCAAGGGAAAAATGTTCTACTTATTGGATTGGAAGAAAAGGAAGCTGAAGCTGGGTGTGGTGGCACAGGCCTGTAATCCTAGCACTTGGGAGGTAGAGGCAGGCAAATCTCAGCCTGGTCTACATAATGAGTTCCAGGCCGGCTGGGGCTACAAGGAGACCCTGTCTAAAAAAAAAAAAAAAAGAAAGAAAAGAAAAGGAAGCTGATAGGAGTGCGCAGGGAACAAACTCCCTCACAAGGTTCCTTACCTAGGCTCAGTATACTCTGCTAAGCTATTCCTGTATAAACTCCTGACCACCTCTTTGCTAAGTTTCCTCATTTGCAATATAGTCACAGCCATCCTTCTGCTAACATACCTGATCAAGAATAATTGTACAGGAGACAAGTAATTGCTGCCTCTCTCACCATAAAAATGCAAGTAGAATCTGCAAGACCCACTCACATGCAATTTGGTGTCATTATTGCAAAACTGAAAAAATTAAGCAGGCTCAGTCTGCTATTGAGGACAAGAATTGGTTATTACATCATAGCCAAACTTGTGAATCAAAGCTACATCATCATGAGCATTTTCTGAGTGTAAATGGTCACCATTAATTTTGTGAGTAAAGATCATTTTCTAAGATTAAATTTTTGAATTTCTTATTTTGGGGCAAAATATGGGTTATAACATGGGATGTTACTATGTTATTTCCATGAAAACACTATTCAAATAACTAACTCTATTTCAAGCCAATGAGGGGGTCTCACTCTCTCTCTCTCTCTCTCTCTCTCTCTCTCTCTCTCTCTCTCACACACACACACACACACACACACACAAATGGGACTCAAACAAATTAGCAGTAGCTGGGAAATAAAAGAGAAGATTTGAAACAAAATCTGATAACTGCACTCTTTCCTCTAGAACTAGAGCTGTAGCTGAGATAAGATAAAGACCCTTTTCTTTTCTTTTCTTTTTTTTTTTTTTTTTTTTTTTTTTTGGTTCTTTTTGAGACAGGGTCTCCCTCTAGTCCCAGCTGTCCCGGAACTCACTCTGTAGACCAGGCTGGCCTTGAAACTCACAAAAATCCAGCCTGGCTCTAGCCTCACGAGTTGCTAGGATTGAAAGGATATGCCATCACGCCCGGCTATAAACCCTTTTCTTTTAACAGTGTCTTTTGACCTTATTGTGCTCTTGCCTTTCCCTACACATATCTGCAAGTATCTACCATTAGTTTTTTCTTTTTTTTTAAATTTTCATTTGTTTTATTGATGCTTTGTGTATTTCATACATCATTTTCCAATTCAGTTCAGTCATATTTCCCTTTCTCTTCCCCCCACCCCACCCCTACCCATCCCAGATCATGCATTCTGCCATAACTGTCCTGCATCTTTCTCTCAGTTTCTTTTCATTTTTTTACAATAAGTGATAATTTATGAGTACAAGCACCTTCATGTAAAACCATTTGCAAGCAGTTGTGCCCAAACCCACACAGCCCATGGTCCCACCATCCAGCAGGGGGGGGCTTGTATGTTCAATCAAGTTGATCAAATGAGATGTCCAGACATATGCTGTAGTTTCACCATTCACCCCAATTGTCAGCCCTTACATTCTACCACTGCCCCCTCTCTCCGCAGATTGTTCCTTAGGCTTAGAAATGGGGCACAGGTGTATGAGAAGCAAACAGTGTACTTTCTCTGAGCGTGTCATTTGGATGTCTAGTCAATTCTGGCTGCTTTCCTTTCATGGGCTGACAGTTTGTCCAGGAATAACCTTTCGATCCTACTAATGAAGCACAAGCAATTAGAATATAGGTATTAAACAGTACTAATTGTTATCTTAGTTACTTTGGTATAGACACAAGATGTTTGGATGGTATGTTAATCCATGAATTACATTTTTTTTTTCTGTTACAATATGACAGGGTCTTACTGTGGCTTATAATGTCTCCTAACCATTAGAGGATGTAAGCTTATGCATCAGCCATGGGTATTCCTCCAAGGAGAGAGCTAATAGCCATTTAGATTTGGGATATACAGGCCATGCGTGCCAATGCTGCACAGTATTTCCAGGCAGGTGAGGTGTAGCTGGTGTGACGGAGGAGTCTTGCTTGACTCAAGGAGACCCATATTTGCTTTATTGGTATAGTGGTCCTTTGGTAACACTCTCTGCTATTCCAGACACCATCTGTACACTTGCATGTGTTGGTCTCAATACATCTTTCCATGTTAATGTCAGGTCTTAGACAGCAGGGCCTTAACACCCTCTCTTCTTGCAGGTATCCAGTTTAGAGTCAAGGAGCCCCTACCTTTTGTGGGGGCTTGGATTCCCCTGGCCAACATCTCCTTGGTAGAATAATCCATTGCTGATGTCAGAGCTCTGTATTAATATATTTCTTTAAGTGCATAGCTTAAGGAGACTTTAGTATTATATTTGGTTCTGAATTAGAGAATAATCCTTTTCACAGTTTCCTATGTCCATTAGTCGATTAAAGAAGCAGTTTGCCAGTTTTATTAAAATTACCTCTAAGGGGCTGGAGAGATGGCCTAGCAGTTAAGAGTGCCGACCGCTCTTACAGAGGAACCTAGTTCGATCCCCAGCACCCACATGGCAGCCGAAAACCATCTGAAACTCCAATTCCAGGAGAACTCCAGTTCCAGGGGAATCCGAGACCCTCTTCTGACCTCCGCGGCATTGAACGACACGGGTGCACAAACCTGCATGCAGATAGTACATTCATACACATACAGAAATAAATAAAATTAAATAAAAAGAAATTAAAAAAAAAAAGAGAGATTACCTCTATAACAGTTGGCTCCAATTTACAGTTGGAGAACGACCTCATCATCATCATATTTCTCCTTGTTCTATGGGGGGGAGGGGAGGTAAGAAAGTCTCTTGTATTAAAACCTTTGCGGCACCTAGAAGGTAAGTTTCGTTACGACTCATTATAAATAATTGTTACAAGTAGGATCCACAGAGGGGTTTGATGTTTGTAGCAATCTGAGACTTTTCTTCCTTTCAATGTTCAGACCGGCCAACCTTTCTGTTGGCACTTTCTGGTACATCCTACTCAATGCAAAGCTGTATCTTTTCTTTCTCAGCCGTTAAGTTGGTGACATTTTGACCTGTTGGAACATACAAATCTTTTCCCGTAGTTTTAAGATTTGAATTGCAAGGTTTTTGACAAAAAGGTTTCATATCTATCTGTATCCCCCCCCTTTTTTTTAGGTTTTTGTTTTTTGACCCATGAGTCTCCAGAAGGTAGTTGTATTATAGATACCTATAGGGTGGAATCAAGGCACAGATTTCATCAAATTCATCCATGCTGTTTTGGGTGACTGTGTGTGATTAACTTGGGAAGCAAACTTAATTTTTAAGTTAAATCATCATATAGGTGAAAGAGAATGCTACAAGGTGATACTGTACAACAGAAAAATTATAGAGAACATTTGAATGTGTCAATCCCAAAATCTGTTATACAGATTTTATGTAAAACAAATGTGGACAACAGCAATTTATATCTCCATTTAACTCAGATGCATTACCATTTTTATCAGAGCCTTTAAACCAATGTTGTTTAATATACACATATTTAGTTTTACTAAGTCCTAAAACACCATGTAATCTGTAGACACTGTCTGGGCAAAACTGGATACTTGTTGAACTCATGTCAATTAAATATGCATTAATCGAATATACACCCGTGTCCCTCTCCTGCCCCTCCCATCCTTCCTGATTCACCATTTCAGTCAGTTTTCTGATGCAGTCTTTCTGTTGTTGTTCTTTTAATATGCATCCCTCTCCACAAGAAATATTTATAACTGGGTTATTGGCACTAGCATCTACATATGAGGGACACCATTTGTCATTTGTTTTTCTGGGACTGTGCTACATTACTTAACATAATGTCTTCTAGCTCCATCCATTTACCTGCAAAGTTCATGATGTTGTCCCTCTTTACCACTGCATAGAACTCCATTGTGTACATGTACCACAAAGCTGCAGAAGTAATGGAATACACTGAAATAAGTGTTCAGAGTGAGCCACATTCTTCATATACCAGAAAAATTTTACCCATTTTTCAGAAGAAAAAAAAATCAAGATTCAAGGAACTTAAGTGACTGACTTAAGGTGACATTTTACTAATCAATGAAGACTAGAACACAAACCCACCTCACTCAGTCCCACTCCTTGGCACCCAAAGCATTTCTATTTGTGCATGAAATGAAATACCATAAATGTTCCAATAATAAATATAATATAATTATCTCTGGAAAAGTTAGTTTTTATAATAACACAATTAACTAAAATGACTTATAGTCACATGCAAGACATTTTACAACATTCAACCCTAATACTACTGTGGTGGAATAGAATGTAAAATAGTGTAAATTAGAGGAAATTATACTTAATCAATCAAATCTAAAAAGTCACATAATTATTATCATAAAAAGAAAACCATCTTTAATAGATCAATGTTAGAAGACTATTCTATCAGCACTCATTAAATGTGGCCAAAACATGTAAGGTTATACATGTTTTACAAAAGAATATCTACGACAGATGAGGTCACCCTCTGCTTTTGACTTATCATCATGTCAGACTGACCTGGCCTCAGCTATAATTTCTGATGAAGGAGTCAGAATCATACCCAATCATTTAAGTACTTGCCAGGCCTGTCTAGTTACTAAGGAAAATCAGAGCAATTTTGTGAGGAGCAGAAGGAATGCCTCAGACAATCACCGTGTCCTGACGCTTGCTCAGTGATTTCCAGGGGGATTTATTTCAGGAACAACAAGGGAAGCTCCAGAATTTCTATGTAGGAGAACTTCAGGAAAGAAGTATATTGATCCATTTCGTTGGAATTTACCTGAATTTCATAGTTCAAGTGTCAACTGTCCACACTGGAGTAGAGTGGGAGACCAGGATTATAAAACATTACAGGAGCAGAGTGGGTTCACAGATGCCAGCCCTTCACTCAGACTAGAGACCTTGTCCCCTCAGGATTTGTGACTCTCTGGTTCACAGAAAATTATCCATGACCTTGGAAGATGTTGTTTGAGGCAGTTCAATAAAAATTAAAGCATTGTGGAGAACAGACTGCATCAAGGATAACCCAGCAGGTGCTGTTCTGACATCAGGCCCCACACCATGTTTCTGTCCTTATCCTTCTCTTCCTCCTGACCTGGGTACTATCATACTACCTAGAACCAAAAACCTTAGGAGAGAGAAAATTTGCTTGGATTGACTGAAATGTTTTGCCATGGAGCATGGGATCATCATAGAAATGTTGCCTTTCATCCATGGTTGGATGTATATGTAGAATTTTGTTCCTTCTCGGCTGAGCTATCCTAACAGCCAGCAGGGGCGCCCCACGAATAATGCTGAGTGCTCACCTTCTCCTTTGTTACTCCTGTCAGTCCAAGTTAGCACTCCATACTCACATGATCTGTCACTGAAAGCTAACTAGATCCCAGATGCTATTTTCTTATATGAAAAGCACAGATAGCATAATATTCTCTTGTCTTCCAAATACCAACATTAATACTGTCTTCATCTTTAAGGCAAAGCTCATTATCTGCATAATGGAACCCACCTTCAGAGAGGCCAGCGAGGATTTCTACTAGGCTTCCAGGAGGTCACATCGCACCTTAAACCCTTACCTCTAACCTTCACCTTGACCCGTGTGCTCCTACCCTGGGACTTTGCTCCCCTCTCATCCTCATTTCATCTCAAACTCTTGACCTTCAATCCTATCTTTGCCAATGACATTTAGACATGGTCTCCCAGGGACCTTGAACATTTTTTCCTGTACTTTGACTTGACTTTCAGTCCCTATTCTTGGGGTCTTATTTTATCCCCCATTCCAAGTTCAGCCCTGCTAATAAAAGTCGTTCTCATCTTGGCAGTTTCTCAAATGTCCAATGTCTAGGCTGGCATGACCTAGTGACATGGAGTGATGAGATTAGACAGATAAAGTCTAACCTTGGAAAGATTTAGAAGCAACCACCATTTTTCTAGTGAAGATCCAGCACCAAAACGCAGCCTGTGTGCATCTGTGCCCTGCCATCCAAATCCTGTCACCACTAACTGTTGGCTTGTTCTTCCTATTTACAATCAAATCTCTGTAGATGGAAAAGGCTGAAAGTTATTTTGAACTTTGGCTTTTGGTATGCAATTACATTCTATAAGATGGTCATAAGTAACATGGAGTTCAAACTCATATTCATCATTCACCAATTATGAGCCATGGCCTCATCATGTGGCAGGCAGAGCTGGCATCATATCACATAGGATTGCTGTTCTTGGAAAACACACACACACACACACACACACACACACACTCCTACCTGAGTGAATATCACACAGTAGGTACAAATATTAATTTTAACTTGTTCCATCTTTTTTTTTTTTTACTCTACATAGACTTCAGCATTCCAGACAATTTTTCTACCACTAAGATGCCCCCACCTCACTCATCTTTCCTTGGTCTTTTTAAAATTTTTTTATTATTTTTTATGTGTATGAGTGTACTGTCTGCATGTAGGTTGGTGCACCCATGTCATGCAGTGCTGGAGAGGTCAGAAGAGGGCGTCGGATTCCCCTGGAACTGGAGTTAAAGACAGTTCTTAGCCGCCATGTGGGTGCTGGGAATCAAACTCGGGTCCTCTGCAAGAGCAGTCAGCACTCTTGACCGCTGAGCCGTCTCTCCAGCCTCCTTTCCTTGGTCTTAATAGTTCTGAATGGTTAGGTTACTGGGGCTTGACTTTGACACACCCTATTTTGGAGACAATGCTGCTGGGAGCATCACTTCAGTGGGTGTATAGGACAGCCACAACTCAGAGTTTCATTACACCTCTTTACCAATCTAGTTCTGCCTCCTGAATTATTTGCTGGGGTGTTATAGGATACCAATGATACCAACCAGCCCCATAGGGGCTCCAACTTTGAGATGATGACTTAAAAACTAAATAAACATTTAAAATCCTTCTCTGGTTATATTTTAAGATTATATTTCCATCACTATAATTTAACTCTTTCAGCTGCCCTTCCAAGATATGCCCAATAGGCTTTTGGATCACTGCCACACACAGGAAGAACCCCTGCATGGTGTGCCTTAAATTGATGGAATCATACAAAGAACCAGAAACAAAGGAAAATAATTCATTCAATATTTTTATGTTGGAAATTTCCCTATTTATTTTATCACTTTAATTTTATTTTATTTAATATGTGAAAAAAAATGTACTAAGTGGAGAAAGGTAAAGGCTGACCTGTGAGCCCAAAAGAGATTAAGGAGAGGCTGTGGAGTCCTGGAGCATCAAGCAGGGCCCTCTTTCCAGTTGCTCAAGTTAGGGGCCTAGAGGGCCATCTTTATCACATCTGTCTTTTTTTAATTTTTATTTTGTGTGTATGAGTGTTTTGCCTACATGTATGTAAGCATACTTTTGTTGTGCAATGCTGTAGGAGGACAGAGGAGGCCATCAAATCCCCTGGAGCTGCAGTTACAGACAGTTTTTAGCCACCATGTAGGTTCTGGGAACTAAATACAGGTCCCCTGCACGAGCAGCCCGTTGTGCTCTTAACCTCTGAGTTGTCTCTCCAGCCCCTCCAGCCCCATCTCTTGAGACATGGTGTTTGCCCTTAGCAAACAGGAAGAATCACCTTGAGGTAATTATTATCACATTCTTATCACCTTCCACAGCTGCCTGCTGCTTAAGGAGCTGACTTCATTGATGGGGAAGAGCCAGACACAGAGAAGGAAAATGCTAAATGTGACCGTTAACACGTCTCCTAAATCTCCGTTAAAGGGGAAAATGTGAATTAATTTTTTGCTATTCTTGTTTTAAACTTTCCTTTTGTCTGACTTTTTTTTTATTAAGATATTTTTTTAATTTTATTTATTCTTTATGTGTCTGAATGTACTGTCTGCATGCAGGTCTGTGCACCCGTGTATTAGTCACTTTTCTGTTGCTGTGATAAAACACCATGACCAAGTAACTTATAAAAGGAAGAGTTTATTTGAGCTTATGACTGACGGTTCCAGGGAATTAGAGTCCATTGTGGCAGGAGGCATGGTGGCTGGAGCTGGAGCAGCAAGTCGAGGGTCACATCTCACAAAGAGCACAGGAAGCAGAGAGAGAGTGACTGGAGACCACGAGGCTTGTTAAACTCACTAAGCCTGCCCCAAATAACGTACTTCCTCTAGCATGGCCACACCTTCTAAGACCTCCAAGAACAGTGCCACCAACTGGAGACAAATGTCTGAATACTTACAGCCTATGGGGGACACTCATTCAAACCACCACAACCTGTGTAGTGCAATGCCGTGGAGGTCAGAAGAGAGTGTCAGATTCCCCTGGAACTGGAGTTAAAGATGGCTGTCAGCTGCCATGTGGGTGCTGGGGATGGAATTCGGGTCCTCTGCAAAAGCAGGCGGTGCTCTTAACCGCTAGGCCATCTCTCCAGCCCCTTGTCTGGCTTTTAAATAATTTCACCTTATTATTTACTTATTTATTTTAATTAGTTAATATTTTGAGACAGGGTCTTCCTATGTAGCCCAAGTTGGTACTGAATTCACAATCTTCCTGTTTCAATTTCCCAAATGCTGGGATTATGAGAGTTACAAGGGTGTGACACCATATCCAGTTGATATTTTTTAAAGAATGTCCAACTTTTGTGAATAAAAAAATATCAGAACAAAATGCTAAGCACAGACCTAAGCCTGGAAACCAATTTCAATGTGAAATGCTTTTAATAACTTATTAATTACACCCCCAAAAGTGAGAGCTATTGGAAAGTTCCCATAGCTGTGTTTTGACAAGTTGAAACATCCTAAATTACAAAGTGATAGAAGTCCCTATTGAGTCCAGAAAATTTATGGTGTTTATACAGGGAGAGACATTAGCCAACCACAATTCATGCTAAGGAGGATTTTGAACAAAGTCCAGATGGTGTTTCAGCAGTAAAATGCTGTTATCCTGGGACTATCTGGTCAACAACAAGATCATTGAAGTAAAGCTCATTGTCTCTTGCAGAAATCAAGTTCAAGAGAAGCCGAACCAGAAACAATGGAAAATAATTCACTCAATATTTATATATTAGAAACATCAGTGCTTATTTTATCACTTAATTTTTATTTAATATTACAGCTTATATATTTACCACAATAAAGGAAATTAAAAGTACAGGTTCCAAATTTCCTTCATCCTTGCACACATAATTATGAACAAACATTATTCACCACAGCTGTAATCAAAGCATATCTTTGATTTATATTCTTTTTATAATTTAACAAAATAATCACCCAATGCTATCATCTTTTGTTTGCTTCATAATATTCTAATTTATGTAATGTAGAATCCATATTCCATGTAAAATTTCCAATTAAAATGCCTCTTGGTTTCTATTTTTACCCCAATCTCTTGGTTTTTTTTTTTTATTATCGTTATTATTGTAAATAAAATTACAATGCATAGTTCAAGCAAGAAACTCCTATTACTTTTAAATTTTTTCCTAGGCACCATAGTCTTTTTAATGTCACAACAAAACCTTGACATGTTCTCCATTTGATAAGCTATTTTTCTTTTGTGTTTACTGTTCCTCCACATTTCTGCTAGCATTTCCACCTTAAAATTTTCCATTTTGTAAGGCTATTTCCAAATTCCATTGAGTCCAGATGACTGCTCACAGTAAGTTCCATTTTACTTAGCTCCAATCAATTACAGGAATATACATGATTTACAATCCAAATCATTTGCGCTCATACATTTCACATAGGCTAAAACAGAGTTGACAACCTCACTTGAAAATGTTAAAAGGGTGGTCCATGTTTTCATGCGCTAGTAAGTGATTTCTCAGTTAAATCTGAATGCATTTGAATATGTAATCAAGCCAAAATAGCCCACAAGTCTGGATTTTGTGGAATGCACAGCATGGGATCATTTCTATACTGAAATTACACATTCCATTAATTAGCTAAGTCTCAAATCTGTTTTTCTTTTTTATTCCTGATCCAGTAACCCTTCTTATATTACTATATCTTTTGTAGAAATGGGAATGTTTTTCTAAGGAAAGCAAAGTTGTATTTTAAACTGTTAACAGAAATAGGTTTGTGACAAGCATGATTTTGAAATTGTCTAAAGGTTTACTCCATCCTTGAGTTGCATCTACAACCTCCTTTCCAGAGCTTGCTCCCTGAAGGAGGGGGTACAGAAGAAAGGTGCACTTTGTTATATCAAGGAGACCAGCAGGCTTTTGAGCTGCTTTCTTACTGTGACCTATGAGCAAACACTTCACATAGGTATCAAAGAGGTCCTGACAATCTTACCAAAGACCTAATGCTTGAATTATTATAAAGGTATTGAAACTCATAACAAATTTGGCTTGAGAATAATAAAAATGCATTTTAAAATATTTGAAAAATATTAGAGAACAGAGTTGAGGTAGTTTGGAAGAGAGAAGGGTTATATGTCTTGACCTACAGCTAGACACAACAAAGGAATTCACATTTCATATAACAAACTCATAGATCAGAATTAATCATCGAACTAAAATTCCCTAGGCCAAGAGAAAAAAAATAGACTATTCACATATCCCACAGGTAGATATGAATATTGATTGACTAATGTTGCTGATGTTGGGTTAATCATTGTGCTCCTAAATCCTATGATGTTGTCTAACAGAAGATTAGACAAAATCAGATTCAGAAAAGAAATTTGTCTGACAGACCAATTTACTTTAGGAAAGAAATATCATTTCACATTAAATACATAATTCTATCAGATTCAGTACCAGAGTAAAATAGAACAATCTGCTTCACCTGGGGCCAGTTTGCACATAACACAAGGGCTCTGCAGGGAACTCTGGGAAAGGCAAAAATTGAAGACAGCTTTGGAAAACAGAGGTACAACATGTGTCACAGATGATTTCTAACTGATACTGTGTAAAATCCTTGATTCCTATCTCCCATTTTTAATTTATATTTTCATCTCTTTATGTTTTATACTTGAAGGGAAATTATCACTGAAGCCTCATGATTATTTTTAAATACTAGATAATGTTTTCTTTTTTAAAATATTTTATTTATTATTTTTATTTTATGTGTATGAGTGTATTGCCTGCACGTATATGAGTGCGCAAGTGTCGGGCAACGCTGTGGAGGTCAGAATAGGGCTTCTGATTCCCGTGGAACTGGAGTTAAGGACGGTTCTTATCCACCATGGGAATTGAATCTGCATCCTCTGCAAGAGCAGTAAGTACTCTTAACCACTGAGTCATTTCTCATGCCCTGAAAATGGTGTTTTCTAAGAATTATTGATTGTATTTAAATTAATTCAACAACTACCATAATAAGCTAAGTCCTTCCATTTTCCCCTCCTCTTTTTTTTAAATTATTGTATTTTCTGACTTTCTCTTATTATATATTTGTTTCTTGTTTAAATATCTTATTTATTTATTTACAAACACAGTGAATTGTCTTTATTTCAGTATACAGTCACATTTCAGCGTTTAGTAGTCCTGAACAGAAAAGTGGGAGATGGAGCAGTGTCGCTGGAGGCCAGGCCCACCTGGGGTCCTTGGGGCCTCTTGTTTTGGTTGCAGGTTCATCACGAGACCGGATGGGTGCCAGTGTGACCAGGAGAGACTTCTTCAAACCTTGTTTAAAAGCAAATCAATTACAGGAAATGGAACAGACTCAGACCCCCTGTGTGCTTAGGGTGTCTGTGGCCTCTCCAGGTGTAACCAAGGACTCTGAGTCCCAACAGGTCTGAATCATCCTGTGACTCTTCACATGGAGCTGATGACTCAGGGTGGACTGGGCACTCACTTTCCAGGCTGATGGTGTGTGAATTAGCGTGGTTTTGGAGCTAAGGGATGAGGCCAGGCTCCCCCAAGCTTCCGGCTGCAACACGTGTTATGGAAGTACCCAGGGTGTGGAGGAGGGAGAAAGCAGCACCCTGTAAAGCAGGAGGTGGGAGGCCGGGAAGCCCTGAGTCCCTCACTGAAGGACAATTTCAGAGGGAGTGAAGGGTTACAATCTGCTTGGGCCAAGGGTGGGAATGGAGGAGTCGGGGCAGGAAGACGGCTTCCAAAGGGCATCATTTAAGACTTAAGAAAGGAAAGCAGGGTTGCGGGCAAATACTACTGTCTAATGAGCTGCTACTGAAGCCTTCTCATCTACTCTAAGGGCCACCACGCAGGGCTACGGTGGAGGGTGAAGGCAGATTCAGGCAGTGTCAGTAGCAGGTGATAGTGTGAATTGTCTGTTCATAGTTGCGTTAGCTGTGCCCCACAGCTCCTGTGGGAACTGATTTCAATACACTTTCCTGATCCCAGAGTTCACCTAGTAGACAGTGGTTACACTTGACGGGATGGTTTGTTATGTCGCACAACTTAGATATTTCAAATGGACAACAACAACAAAAAAATAGTGTCACGTACAGCATCGTAAGATGATTACCTTGCCCTACATGCAGACAGTACATGAATACACATAAATAAAATAAAAAAATTAAAAAAAAAAAAAAAAGATGATTACCTTGCAGTGGGAGCTTCCGCTCCAGTACTTTAAGGTCTAGGAGATGTATCTAGAAAATGTACTACTGGGGAAAATGAAGACTGAGGTTGGATGGGGGAGAGAGGCCGGGCACCTGGCAGTTAATTGCTGTAACACTGTCCTTCCGGAGGCTGCAACAACTTGTTGACTTTCAACATCATTAGGCACCGAAGCTCTTGCGGGTTGACCTTGATGCTGGGGGAATTCTGCCACTTGGCCAGCACTGACATGGCTCTTGCTTCGGTTCACCACTCCGTTAAGAACTATTGTCGCTGTTCATGTTCATTTTTGTTACAAATCTTACAAAGGGGGGTGCTTCTGAGTATTTGGGTCCACATTCTATTTTAAGGCTGTATATTTAATTTTCATAAATTGTTCTTGGAGGCTCAATTATCATCCCTGTCCGTCTAGTAAGTGTCATGTCTTCATCATCTAGACCCCAGCTATCTCTGCGGTCTCCAACTCCTTTCTGCTCTTCCAGTTCTTCCAACATTCAGAAATTTCGAGGGACTTTTACTCCCGAGCTGGTAGTTGCTGCCATCTTGTGTCTCTGTCACTCTTTATTTTAACCTTATGCGTAGGAGTGTTTGTCTCATATATGTAAGTGCACCTGTGTCTTACAGTGCCCATGGAGATCAGAAGAGGGTATCTGATCCCCTGGAACTGGAGTTACAGAGAGATTTTAGCGGCCATGGGGGCGCTGGGAATGGAACCCGAGTCCTTTGCAAAAGCAGTCAGTGCTCTTAACCATCTCTCCAGCCAACATATTTGTTTGTTTGTGTGTGGGGAGCAAACCCAGACCTTGTACATGTTAGGCAAGCACACTGTCACTGAGTTACCTTCCCAGCACCACAGACTTCTAACAGTATTGTTTTAAATGTTTCTGTTAAGGGAATAACAGTATAATTTATAAATATACCTTACAAAAATAACGTTTATAAACTATTCTAAACTTCTCACATTGCTCTTGCGGCATGTCAATCAATTTAATGATACTCAAGGTGAATTAGAGCTCTATAAGTTAGAACTAGAGATATAGTTTACTGGTTAAAAGCACTGGCTGCTCTTGCAGAGGACCCAAGTTCAGTTCCCAGCACCTACATGTTGGCTAACAACTGTCCTTAACTCAAGTTGCAGGGGATCTTCCACCCTCTTCTGGCATCTGTAGGGATTGTATGACATGGGTGCACTTACGTACAGGCAGGCAGAGCAGTTATATATAACAAAAATATTAAAAATTAAAGATCTATAGGTGTTTTTATTAATTATAAAGCAAGCGTGCAGAAAGAATAGAAATAATGTTGATTCCATGGGAAAACAATGAATACAGAGGTTTAAGAGGTCGTAATTTTCTCAAGCTTAAGCCTGAGTTCTTTGGAATTCCTAGAAAGAAAGAAGCCACTTGGAAAGTTGGGATGCAGTATTGATTGACTCAACAACTTAGAGTCAGGGTATGCCTGGCATTTGGAATCCAGAAGCCATGATATATAATGCTGTCCAAGAATTGCCTAAAACAAAATGCCAGCACCTAGCACTCGGGAGGCAGAGGCAGGCGGATCTTTGTGAGTTCAAGGCCAGCCTGGTCTACAGAGTGAGTTCCAGGACAGCTGGGGCTACAGGGAGACCCTGTCTCGAAAAGACCAAAAAAAAAAACAAAATGCCAGCAGCCTCTACTACTGAAATGAGAAACTCAATGTGGAGTCCATGAATGGTTTGAACTTGATACTATAGACCTCAAGGAATTCACTCATCGGTCAGCAGACCCCAAATAGTGGGTTTTCTGGCCAAGATGTGGTAATGAACAAAGCTGGTGCCTATCTTCAGGAGCTTAATCTTCTAAGGGGCAAATGATAAGAAAATCCATATGCTTATATAGAAAAATTATTGTTATGGTGAATAGAAAAGGAAGAGAAGAATCCACAAGGAACTGTCAATTAGGCAGAGTTCACTTGAACTCATAATTCATGTGGAGTTATTAGAAAATCCAAGGCAAGATAATATTAACACCTACAATGTGAACTTGTGACTTATTAATTTGCTTCACTAAGTATAGATCCTGCACACACTACAATTACAGCAGTGGATAGGACACACATACATTGTCCTCCTTCATGCAGAGGCCTAGTCAGTAAGTCAAACAATGACAGGATGAAAAATGCCTAAAGAAAATAATTTGTTCTAGTACAAAACATCAGGAGGGCAGGCATGGAAGCTACTATTTAAAGTGTGGCCAAAGAAGATAGATACATAGTCATAAAGAAGATGTATTAGCCAGTATTCCATGAATATAATAAAATACCAGATACAGGGTACATTATCTTAAAGAAGTTTACTTGACTCACTGTTTGGAAGCTTGGTGTTGGTGCTGGAGTTTATCACTTTAATTGAATCATGTGATGATGGATGACTCACAGCGGAAAGAATGAGGAAGAGATCATATGCACAGAAAGAGGACAAGGGGTCAGTCCTGCATATTGTGTGTGTGTATCTGAGTGTATATGTGGTACATATTTATGTTGGCATGTATGCACATATTTACATATTCATGTGGAAGTCAGAGGTTGGCATTGGGTGTCTTTCTCAATCACTCTCCACCTTATATTTTGAGATAGGTTTTCTCAATGGTTTGGCTAGACTGGAGGACCAGCAAACGCACTGTTCGGATAGCCTGCATGTGGCATTATGTTAGCGATATTTATGTGAGGGCTGGGATCTGAACTTTGGTCTTCTTGCTTACATGACAAGCACATTAACCTACTAAACTCTCTCCTCAGCCTCATCAGTTGTGTTAAGTACCCTTCTCTTGAAGAACACAACTAGGGTTCCATGAGAACTATTAGCCTTTTCCAAGGGTGGTGTAATCCCTGACCTAACTGTGTTGGACGAAGCACCTGTTCCTGAATGGTCCGAACCCCACCCCGACATAGCCTTGCTGGTGTCACAGTTGCTAACACTGAGCTCTTTTTGAAAGGAATTTGCATAAAAGTTGAGTGCACACATATTTAGGATAACTATAAAAGGGATGTCCTCCAATTAATTTTAACATGGAATTCAATGTTTATTAAAGAATCTTGAAGTCATTATGCTAAGTGAAGTAACACAGTCCCAGAAAAACAAACGAAGAATGATATCCCTCATTTGTGGATGCTAGCACCAAATCCCTAGTTGAAAGGCAAGCTGAGAAAAGTTAATGTTATATTTCTTTTTATCTGAAGGCAACTGTGCTGTTATAATGTGAATCCCTTAACGGGCTCTATAATTAACTGACCACTTATTTTCAGACTTTGTAACTGTGGTATATGTATGGAGGGTATGTATTCATATATTACAATAATATAAAATTGAAGGGAAAAATGTGAACTCCTGAAAAAAAAGCTTCTGGGAGGGGGTATAAAGAGGTTTAAGATGTTTTGTATGAAATATACAAAAATTCGATAAAAATATACAAAAAGAAATAAAAAAGGGGGCTGGAGAGATGGCCTAGTGGTTAAGAGTGCCAACTACTCTTGCAAAGGACCAGGGTTCAATCACCAGCACCCACATGGCGGCTGAGAACTGTCTTTGACTCCAGTCCCAGGGGAATCCGACCCCTTCTTCTGACCTCCGCAGCATTGCATGACATGGGTGCACAGACCTGCATGCAGACAGTACATTCATACACATAAAAAATAAATTTAAAAAAAGAAATAAAAAAAGAATGAAAAAAAAAAAAAAAAAAAAAAAAATATATATATAATTATATATAATATATATAGTATAGCTATAATGGGAATATCTGGCAGCAGGAATCACAGCACTTTTTTACAATGTAAACATCAAAACCAATTTTGGGAAGAGGAAGAATTTAACCTGGACATTGTTTAGAATCCCAGGTCCATGACAAGACGAAAAGCAGTCTGACTTCCTGTCATTTTATTATTGCTGTTAAATTCTATACCTAACATGCCCATCCTCACCGCATGCACCCGTGGGCACCCATTCTTCCCCCTAGTCCTCAGTAAGTGCTGGAGATAAGAGCGTGCTGCATACTCCCATTAAAGTTCCTGATTGAGGTCCTCAGGTCCTACTGGAACTCTATGTATGCCCTGGCTTTAAAGAGTGAAATATCTGAGTTAGGTGCCTACAGTAATAGAGGAGAGGAGAAGGCAAGGGCTAGAAATGGAAAAAGGATACTTGTGTTAGAGTCATAGTTTCAAAAATTTGTATGTTCAAGGGAAAAAATGTGCAAAGAGGCAAAGCCTAGCTCTGAGCATTGCAAAAGGGAATTATCCAGACTGCTTTATGCTGGTGAGAATCCCAAAAAGATGGGGCTAAAAGACAGGTTCCTGTGCCACTTTCTGAAACCATGTCACACATACAATCTCAGAAGGGCCTACTAGGGGTAGGGTGAAGCATGGTCATGCTTCAGAGAGGTTGATGGACCAATCAGGGTAGCTCATGTCCCTAAAGGCTTACCAAGGGCAAGGAGATGAGAATGATCTGTGTTGACAAGATAGCTGGAGTTTTCAACAGAAAAGTGATTTTGTTGTTGTTTGCCTTGTTGTTTTGTTTTGTTTTGGTAGTAGGGATGGAACCCAAAGCCTTGCACTTGCAAAGTAGTCATTCTACAACTCACCCACATTTCCTAGTCTAGCAGATCAATTTTAAAAGAATAATGGAAGCAGAAACTTGCTACAAAATTAATGAAAAAAATTAAATGCTACTGAACTAGGACACAGGGTTTTCACTACTTGTTAGAAAATTTGACACAAAAAGGAATCACTTGGAATGGTTAAACATACAGATATTCACAAACCCCGTTTTGGTTGGTGGTGGGCTTTGACTTTTCTTCTTTTCTGGAGCTGAGAAGTTATGTGAGAAGGGAAAGAGATGCAGAAAATATAGTGCAGCCCAAAGTTCTAGAGGAGGATGAACAGGTGAAGAGAAGTAAAGCAGAGTCCAGCCATGAATCAGAGAGCCGGAGGCTTAGTATATGCAGACAGGAAAAAGCTGAGCAACCAGATGTGGGAAATATGGCCACTGAAGTACTAATTTAAGATTATTGGAGGTGGAGCAAATACCAGCTGATGGTATTTGGGATCATCTGAATCTAAACACTTAAAGGCAGTTCCCTTTAGAGGTTCTATGAGACAGTGTAATATCAAGCTCTCTAGAGGGATCACTATGCATCAGAACTACAGATACAGCCTAAGGTTGTACTTGTTGTCTAAAGAGTGTGGAGAGAAGTAATTTTCAGACACTAAAAGATTTCGAATCTTGGTTTTCTTACACCTCAAATGAGGGATATGTGGAATTCGAGATAGCTTTCACTGAGGTTCAGATGGCAATGTCCTCACTATCTCCAAGAATATAACTACAGAGATCAGAATTACAGTTTCAGGACTGAACACCCATTGGCTGACCAGACTGTATTAATCTAGGCAGGAAATTTTTTACTGTAATTAACTTACCCAGGAGGGTTTTTCCCTATTTTTTCCAGTTATAAAGATAAGACACTCATAGTGAATATATTTGTGGAAACCATAGAAATGCATTTTTCAAAACCAAAATCTTCTTTAATCCCATTGCCCAGAACCAAACAGTACTAATATTTATTCGTGTATGTGTGTGTGTGGGGGGGGTGTTTGTTTGTATTTAAAGAGATGACAGTTTCAGGAAATAATGAAGTTCACTTTCTAGACATTAAATCCCCATTTAAATACAAAGAAGTGAAGGAAATTTGGATAGAAACCAAAATTGTATTCTTCAACTTCTCTCTCAGCTTCCAAGTCTTAATTAGATTACATATATACTGAATGCTGATCATTGAAGCTGAAAAGCTTAGTATTATCTCAGATTGCCCTTGATTTCTAGGGATTAAGGCTTTATATGATATTTGATGTTTAAAATGCTGAAAAGTGGATGAACTTTTAAAGAATTTAAGATACCACTTAAGCTTCGAAAGTAATGGATTGTTACTGGGAAAATTAATGTGAATTTTCAAAGGGTTTAGTTTACCACTAACAGTTTTTAAACAAGTAGTTTTCAGTTGTGCTTATTGTTCATGAGAAGGTGGAGTTCCATAAAACAAAACCGTAACTAAAATTATGATGAAATGAGGAAGACCATGAAGAGAAGCTGAAATAGATACAAATAAGGTTGAGATTCACGATCCATTAAGGACATGGAATTAACTGTGAATCAATATTCAGAGCAATAACTCTTTAATTTTAGCTAATGGTGTAAAATGGATAACATCTGTAATCATGAAAATCCATAACCTCTCAGTTCTTTCAACTTGAATTTAATAACTATCAGTGTGTCAAATACAGCTGTTACCTGAACAATTAAGAAAGGGGACATAAAGTAGAAACTTCACACCTGACACATTAGAAAGGGAGACAAAAGATGGGCTTTTATCTGAATCATTGATGAGATGGATGTCCAATTCTATCTTATCAAAATTAATATTCCATATTTTATAGACTTTTCCTTTTATTATTAATGTATTAGTGTCACCCGTCTAAAATAGCATAGGACATTTCCTTTCCCTATTTTGATGAAGTCCTGAAGCCAGAGTACATAGGGAATTTGCTCTAAATAAAGCCTTTTAACTCAAATTGGAAGAAGTAGACTGACCTTCATTTTATTTCAAGTTAACAGTGCTGGGTACTGAAATTTATAGCTAAAGAAATTGGCTTGTTCCACCAGGCAATAGCTCACTGTTGCTGGAATAAAGCTAACATCTGACATGCTGCCAGGGATGCCTGACTTCAGCTGTTTATTTCACAGGTAATTAGTAGAGATCTTTTATATTCTGCTAAAAGGGTCATTCCAAGAAGAAATAGAAAACATTGGACAAAGAAAATATGAGTTGATCTTGTCAGCAGCAAGGATTTCTCTGCAGGAGATCTTGCTGTGGCTTTCATTATCACAACAACCAATAGGTGTTGCTATAGAAACTATACTGTTAACAAGTTAATGGAACAAGGCAGAGGCAGATAAATGATGAAACCGGGGGTGGGGGAAAAAAAAAAAAAAAACAGGGAAAGAAAAGGCTGCAAGGTTTGATTCTTGTAAATGAGTCTCTTGCTTTTAAATCTTACCTTATCTTTTCCGGTTTTTCCACTAATACTGCATGGATAACAATGATGAATAATAAGAACAATGTAATAAATTCAAGGAGCCCTCTTCACACATTGTCTCGGGGATCTTTATAATTGAAAATGAAATTAAAAGCAACAATAAACCAATGGTTTAAAAATTAGGACCTTAAAGTCCAAAGTTATCCAGGCAAGTAATGATGTGTTTGCTAGCACTAAAGAATAGAAATATTGCACCTCCACTATCTCCTTATGTCAAATATGTGTGAGTTGAGGCAGAGTAGTAAAAAAATACAATACATCATTTCAGCCCAATTAATGATTAGGTATGAAGGAAGAAAGCAATTCAAAAATACTTTAAAGTACGTCCGTGAATTAGCATGACATAAAAATCATCATGAACCCTCGACTTACTTAGTGGAAAAATATATAAATTTAATCTTTTTCCCAATAACACCCAGAGTAGACAAAAAAATAAATTATTCCCAAAATATACACAAAGTGCATTTTTAAATCAAGCCTTTTGAGATTGCCACCTAAAAATCTTCTCACAGTTCTATTCTATAGCTGCCTATTTTCCAAGCCTAAAGCACTCCTTTCAAAATCATCTCTTACCAAGGGATTTCTATGCATCTAGATAGAAAGCAACACAGCCATTCATTTTGAATATTGTTCTGAAAAAGGAAAAAAGGGAAACAGTTCTACAGTCTCCATTGTTACTAGCACATCATCTTCAACAGTCTGTGACTATAAATAAGGTTGTATTAATGCCCAGTGTTCAAATTGCAATGCCCCATAACCTGAGCGATTTATCTCCCCATAGTAGATCTCTCAATTATTTTTAGAAGTTCATGAAGTTCATGACCATACATGCCAACCAAAGGTCCCCTCTGGTATAGTCAGAGGGGGAGTTTGCCTGTAGTTTCTGTTCTGTATGTCCCTGCTATCCAGCTCATAGAGCACAACAGATCCCTGCTACGACCTCTGTTCATGGATCTCTTTGCAGGATCCCAGAGCTCATGAAACAGAAGAATGTCTTACACCTCAACTCCAGACATGCTTTCATGTATTTGATGTTACCGAAATAATTTACTGTTTATTCAAACAATGGAAACTATGCTCCAAAATAACCTGACTTCTGACCAAAGTTTCACAACGTGTGATGAAAGCTACTTTTGCAGCTTCTACATCCAAGTTCCTATTAGACAGTGTGTTAGAGAAAAGGAGGAACAGGAAGAAGAGGAAAGAAGAGAAGATGGAAAAGGAGATATTACCAATTTCTACATGCAGTAACAAAATTATCCAGGCACGAGACAATATCAATCTTCCATATCAAGTAAAATCACAATACGAAGCAGCATTTATAGATATATAACTCCCCTAACTACTTAGGCAGTGTAATTTTATTTGGAGTTCCTTGGAGCAATTGATCTTAGGCAACTTGATTTATTGTAGACGGAGTTTTAATTTTGCAAAACTAAGTGGTTCCTTTAAACACTTGTCCTGAAAAGTTCATTCTATTCAGTGAGTATTCAAATTACTGTTCCAATGTAGGAAAATTAAAAAAAAAAAAAAACTTGTAAAACAATTACGTCTTACTTCTCCTCATGTCATCAAGGTTTCCAAGACTTTAAATATTAACACAGACTCAAACTTGGGAATATTTTCTCCTCCTACACAATGTTTCTACAAGACAGAAAAAGCAAGTCACTTCATGATCTCAGTGATGTGAGAGGTTTGGAGAGAGCTACAGACGAGGAAGCCCAAAAGATAAGAATGTTCCTGAGAAAAGATTTTTTCTGAATGCACCTGCGTTGGACAGCAGGAATCTGGTGTAAATGATTGCAGGAATGCCGGCATCTTGGGGCTGCCCATCCACAGCTGCATAAGTGGACGGGCTCTCATGCAGGCTTATAAAAACATGTGCACTGAAACGGAGCCAGTTTTAATTGTAAACATCCCACTGTTATTCAACAAAAAAATAGATAAGTAAATTATAGTCGTACCCTGAAGAGCTGTAAAGGAGCAAAATATAATACAAACTTACCATCTTAATAGTGTTAACTGTACTAGATTGTTATGCAACCGATCTTTCCAACTTTTTTTCATTTTGCAAAGCTGACTTCAGGACTACTGGTATAGCTTAATTGGCTGGGTACTTGACTAGCATGCACAAAGTTCTGGGTTCAATTCCTAGTGCTGCATAACCACTGAATGTGGTGCTTCTTGCCAGTAATACCAACACTCAGATAGTAGAATCAGGAGGATCCTTAGCTAAACAGTGAGTTTCATGCCAGCCTGGTATCTATGTCTCAGAGAGAACAACAGACTCTGACTTTGTATCATCAAACAAGAAAGATTCCCCTCTCTTTCCTACCCTCTAGCAACCACCATTCCATTTTCTTTTTCCAAAAGTTTGACTACTTTATGCTCTTCATATAAATGGAATCAAGCACTGTTGTCCTTTTGTGACCAATTTATGTCATTTAGCACAATTTCCTCAGATTCATCTGCATGCTAGTATACATCAGTGTCCCTCTTTTGTAGAATTTAATATTTCATTGTTGAATATATCATATTTTCTATATTTATCCATCTGTTAGTGAACGTTGGGTTGTATTCAGTTCACTTTTATTAATAATGCTTCAATGAATATGGGTAAAGAAATATCTCTTTGAGATTCTATTTGGAATTATTTTGGATAAATATGCACATGTTAGACTGCTTGATGGTAATAATTATATTTTTTAGCTTTTGAGGAACTTCCATTTTGGTTTTCACAGGAGCTACACCATTTTCCATGTCTACTTGGAGCCTGTATTTGAAAGCTGATACCATGGAATGTATATTTCTACAAAGAATGAAACTTCTTCACCTGGATCCTCCCAGGGCAACAGTGACTGACAAGAATTCTGTCATCCTTAGCCTAGTTTGGAAGAGGAAAGTCATAAAGGATAACCCAGCAGGAGAACCACTGAAGACTCTCATATAGGATTCAATGGACACAGATGTGGCCAGCAATCCAGGAAAGGGGGGATTTGCCTTCCTAGACAGAGAAAAGCAAGCTTTCAACATCCTTGAGCCAGACCACAGTACTTCCCTTAATGTGCCTACTGGAAGCAAAGATTTCCAAGGACTCCACTCCCAAGCTCCTCTGCCAGGCTTTACTGTAGTCAGTTCTGGGCCCATGTCCACACTGTAGTCTTGGGCTTCAGGGAGCAACATGGACAGATGCCAGGGTAGACTGTTTCTAGACTTCCTCTTGGTTCCTCTGATATCAGACTTCTCAGAGAGAATTTGACCAATGGTGAAATACCAGAATGGATGCCTTTCAAGCAGAAATTCTTACATTTCAATGACAGGAAAAATTCTTGTAAAATTCTATTTAGAAATATATATATATATATATATATATATATATGTGTGTGTGTGTGTGTGTGTGTGTGTGTGTGTGTGTGTATTAGTGTATATCCATGATGAGTGCTAGATACAAGTAGAAAGATAATATTTGGCTTGTTGCACTAATAAGGACTCTGGTTATGAAAATTTAACCTGAGGGATAAAAGCAGAGAAGGGAGGCAGGAAGGTGAAGAGAGAGAGAGAGAGAGAGCAGGAGGGAGGGACAAAGAAAAGGAGGGACACAGAGAAGAAGGGGGCATTAGTTAATTTCCTTGCCACTGTGAGAAACTACCTAACAGAAACAAACTTGAGTAAAGAGATGTTTATTTTGACTCTTGATTTAAAGGGAATGCATGGTGACTGGGCTCTGTCAGTGGCATCTTATCAGGGAGATTAGGGGGAGTGGACGGATTGCTGCCTCTCAGCAGAGAAGGAAGCAGAGAGAGCTGACAGCAGAACTTGGGGCTGTCTCCCAGTGACCCACATCCCCCAGCTACATATCACCTCCTAATGATTCCCAAACTTCTCAAAGCAGTGACTCAAGCTCGTGACAAACACATAAGACTGTTGGGAACATTTCACATTCAAACACTAACAGGGGGAGAAAAGAAATCAGCTGACATACCCAAGAGAGGAAAACATAAGTTAACACAGATCACAACAGCTCCATGTCTTGATGCTGTCTGCCAATATCAATGTACCTTCTGCTCACCTTCCACACAGTGGAAGGCAGGCTGATCACTGCTTGGCTTATATCTTTGAAGTACTATGGATAAAAAGGAAAAAAGTTTTCTTGTTTTACTTCTAGTTTGAAAAATATTAGGAAAGAACTTTAGCTTTGGTCCAGATGACCTAACCACAGCTGAGAGAGGTAGAGTGTTCAGGTTGCTGTACTTCGATTGGACCCAGTGATCCTCTATGATCAGTCACATTAGGCAAAGAGCAAGGGGTGATCTGAGAAGGAATGCCTAGGGGTGAGGGGAAAATGAAAAGGAGAAGAAAGAATACCTGAGAGAATCACTTTGAGAAGAATCAGAAGATGCTTAAAGATTGGGAGCAAGGTAAGTTCATTATGGAATCCCTGTGGGCCAAGGGGCCAGTCCAATTTGATCTGCTCTACCAAAACTGTGTTTCCTTGTGGCAGAGAATGTACCTTGTAAAAACTTTTAAGAGGGGGATCCTAGAAGGAATATTTGAGGTATGAGGAAAGCACATGAATAATTGGCTTAACAGTACAGGCAATGTTTATTTAGAACAGCTTCTTAAGGCTGAACACTTTGAAATAAAAAAGAAAAATGAAATCTCCCACACACAAACTGAAGGCAGAGTGAAGGCTGATTTCTGTGGGAATGTAATTTTCTTTGCATTGACTCCTTTCTGTTCCTTTGTGATGTATGTAACTGAGCCACCCATAATTTGAGGAGCTCTGTGCTGATGGGCAGTAGCAGTACATACTTACCATAGTCCTCCTCTCCCTAGGGGTGCAGAAACAAGGGAGCTGGCTAGTAAGCTTTACCTGGCTCTTGATCTTCAAACATCTTTTGATTCTCCACCCCAGTTCTAGTATACACACTCTCCTTTTAATGTTCTGAGCACTAGCACCATGTATCAGGAGGAATATTCTGAGAATGGATAATTGCCAAGTCTCTAGAAAAGTAGATCCCAGCTCTTCTTATCAGTAGTGTTGAAGAAGGAAGAAAACTGTTTCCCCAAAATCCATTATGCCACTAGGTCTGTGAGCATAACAGCAATACAACCAATATCCCAAAGAAGGCATGCTTAAAATCCTCTTATAAACCTCCAGTTTATGGAGGTGTAAATGCAGTATGTGTGCCAATTCTCCTTTCATTGTTTCTTCTTAAGTTGTTATTGAATTTTAGCTACAAGAGCACAAGCTGAAAAGCGGAGCAGCAGAGTCCTGGTTCTGCTCTGGGACAAGTGCTATCCTTCCCTGGCAGTTGCCCGTTTGAAGAAAAATTGGAAAAGCAAATTTTCAGTTCCTTTAACTTTTTATTTAATTCTATGTTGGAGGGAACCAAAGTATATGATTAGTAGCTACACGTAGGGACAGGATTCTCATGCCCAAGAAGATCGATATCAGCATGAGGTTATGGACTTTACAACTTTACAATCCCCATATGAAAGCTTAGCAGGTAGATGTTGGGTAAGAAAACTAGAAACAAGAAGTCTGAAGTATTCAGTTATAAAAATAAAGAAATTTGCCCTGAGCTCAAAGGATATATTCATCAGAAGCGTCTTAAAGAAACTTTAAGTGATTTCACTTCTATTTAAGCCAATTATTTAGAGTCACACTTTCTAGGGCAGGGGCAGAATTGATCGGAACCATCAGGGCTGTTGGTCCAAGAAAGTACAAGTAGGGAAGGCCTCACTGAGAGAGCGGGAGGAACACAGACAGTTCCACCAGCAGGTCAGTGATGCTCTGAGAGTGTGAAAACTTCTGGGCAATACTCCATGGCCCCGGGGTTAGCAGTTTCATCAGGTGGCCCACAGCGGCCAGTGAATTGCCCATAGGCTCCACTGCCCTGGAGTTGCTCTTTGCAGAGATGGAGGCTGCCTTCTTTTGCTGCTCAGCCTTTTCTAATACAAACCCAATCCTCTCTGCCTCCTGCTGAGTCACTTGTTTGGCTCCCACTGGTTCTGTGAACTTTTCCTCTAAAGTCAGATGTGCCAAGGACATGTCATCTGGGGTGAGCCTAAAGATTGCTCTGCACCCATCTGGAGACCAGTTCTCTCTGGCCTCAGCATCAAAGCAAGCCACTCCTAATTTGTGCTGATGGACAGCAGTAGTTCATAGTTACCTTAGTCCTCCTCTCCCTGAAGCTGAAGAAGCAAGGAAGCTGGCCAGAAACAGGCAAGAAGAGAATATGTGATGCTGGCATTCTGTAAAGCTTTGCTCTCAGGAATGGTTGACTGGCACATCCTGTCATTGTTAACTACAGTCAAAGTAACTGGATTCTGCATCCAGGAAATAAGGAAGTTCTTCTGTCGCAGTGCTCTGCATGCCACGTGCATGGTCAAAGATGAAAGCTCTGTGCCTAGCATCCACATTACATAAGGCAGAATTCACCACTCCTCCTTCAATGGCTATAGGTCAGGCCACACTTGAGCTGGACTCAAACACTCCAGCTGCTATGTTTCCTCTGTTGGTCCTGCTCACACCAGCTTTCCCTATGACCTTCACATGTGTTCTCCAACCCAGAAGTATCTTTGAAAATGACCTGGTGTTCTAGTTTCTCTTCAATTGCTGTGAGAAAATCCTCTGACCAACACCAACTTGGGGAGGAAGGGTTTATTCGGCTCACATCTCCTGGGTCACAGTTCATCACTCAGGGAGCCCGAGGTAGGAACTCAGGATAGGAACCTGGAGGCAGGTGCTGAGGCACAGGCCAGGGAGGAATCCTTCTTACTGGCTTGTTCCCCTGGACCATGCCCAGCCTGCTTTCTTATACACAACAACCTGCCCAGGGTGGCACTACCCACAGTGGGCTGGGCCCTCCCACCTTGCCCAACGATCAAGACAATGCTCCACAGATGTGGCTACAGGTCAGTCCAATGGAGCCAATTCCCCAATTGAGGCTCCCTCATCCCAGGTGTGTCAAGTTGACACTAAAGCTATCCAGCATACCTGGAAAGCCAGAAATGTAGTTTCTATTGTTAATGACATCTTTTACACAGCCTAAATTTTGTGAGGCATTATTGTTCACAGATTATTGTGATTGAATTTTTGCTTCTTACCTTGACTGTTTCCCACTTCTATTCCCCATGACCATTGCCTTAAATAATATTTCCATTTTTATTTCTGAAAGCCAAAAATGGAGTATATAATCAATTTTGCATACACAGAAGCATTTTAGAATTTTTTTCTTTTCCAAAAAATATACTTTTTATTATTTATTTTTATTGATGTTTTATATATTTCATACATCATTTTTCATTTCTGTTCAGGCATATTCCCCTATCCCTCTCCTCCACCCCACCCCAAACCATCCCAGTTCATGTATTCTGTCATAACTGTCCTGCATCTTTCTCTCAGTCTTTTTTTATGCTTAGGAATTCACATTAATTTCATATTATTCTAAAATATGCATACATACTCTCCACCCATATGCAGTAATTACAGACTCTGAAAATAATTGGTGGGTAGATTCTAGAGCCCATTGAGGGAGTCACATTATAACAACATAGTTGCTTTCAGATAAACCAAATATATAACCACACTGTCGTTCAGCTTGTCTTTCATCTGGGAGATTTGGTGTTAGCATCCACAAATGAGGGAAACCATTCTCCATTTGTTTTTCTGGGACTGTGTCACCTTACTCAGCGTAATGGCTTCGAGCTCCATCCATTTACCTGCAAAGTTCATAATGCCATCCTTCTTTACTGCTGAATAGTACTCCATTGTGTAGATGTACCACATTTTTGTCATCCACTCATCTGTTGAGGGGCATTTGGGTTGGTTCCAGCTCTTTGCTATTGTGAAGAGAGCTGCAATAAACATGGATGTGCATATATCTTTGCAGTAGGATTAGTCTTTGGGGTATATACCCAGGAGTGCTATGATTGGGTCAGGTGGTAAGCTCATTCCGAGTCTTTTAAGGGTTCTCCACACTGTGGTCTACAAGTTTACATTCCTAACAGCAGTGGATGAGTGTTCCCCTTTCCCCACAACCCCTCCAGCATCTGTTGTCTTTTGTTTTCTTGATCTTAGCTGGTCATACTGGAGTGAGATGATATCTGAGAACTGTTTTAATTTGTATTTCCTTAATTATTAATGATGATGAACACTTTTTAAGATGTTTCTCAGCCATCTTTAATTCCTTACTGGTGAAGACTCTGTTCATCTCTTTACTCCATCTTTTGAGTAGGGCATTTGTCTTCTTACTTCTTTGTTTTTTGAGTAGTTAATATATTTTTTACTTTAATGCTCTGTCAGATGTGTCACTGGTAAATATTTCTTCCCACTCTGTGGGTTTTCTCTTCACCTCCTTGATTGTTTCTTTCGCCGTACAGAAGCTTTTGATTTTTATGAGGTCCCACTTGTAAACTGTTGACCTTACTTCCCGTGTGGCTGCTGTCTGGTTTAGAAAGTCTCCTCCTACACCTGTGTCTTGTAGGCTGTTGCCACCTTTTTCTTTTATCACCTTCAGGGTTTCAGGCTTCACATTGAGATCTTTGATCCACTTGGAGTTGATTTTTGTATAGGGTGAGAGGTAGGGGTTTAACTTTGTTCTTCTACAAATGGTGATCCAGTTTTGCCAACACCATTTGCTGAAGATGCTATCTTTCCTCTATTGAGCTTTTTTGGCCCCTTTGTCGAATATGAGGTGGCTGAAGTTATATGAGCTCAAGTTTGGATCTTCAATTTTGTTCCATTGGTCAATGGTTCTGTTTTTTGTTGTTGTTGTTGTTTTTGTTTGTTTGTTTTGTTTTTTTTGCCAGTACCAGGCTGTCTTTATGATTATAGCCCTGTAATATAGCTTGAAGTCTGGTAATGTAATCCCCCCAGTATTGCACTTTTCACTAAGGGTTGCTTTAGCTATTTGGGGTCTTTTGTTTTTCCATATGAATTTAAGGAAATTTTTTCTAAGTCTGTGAAAAAGCTCATGGGGATTTTGATTGGGATTGCATTGAATCTGTATATTAATTTGGGTAGAGGCCTGTCTGTGTTTTAGAATTTTTGAGTGCAAACATTGATTTATTTGTTCAACAAATATATATATATATATATATATATATATATATATATATATATGTGTGTGTGTGTGTGTGTGTGTGTGTGTGTGTGTGTGTGTGTTTATGCCAGGAATTTTTTTCACACCTGAAGATAACCTAATTTTAAAAAGTCCCTAGCTGGTTGTTGTGGTGCATGTCTTTAATCCCAGCACTCAGGAGGCAGAGGCAGGTCAATTTCTGTGAGTTCAAGGTCAACTAGAACAGAGAGTTCTAGGCCATCTGGAGCTACAGAGAGACCCTGTCTCAAAAAGACAAAAAATAAGTCCCTTATCCCAGAATTTACATTCTAGTAGCGTGAAGTAAACAGCAAATAAGAAACAACTAAATAGATGACATTGTAATATGCCAAATGCTACTGAGAAGCATAAGCAAGGAAGAGAGATTTGGGAGGTCCTATGTTAAAAGAGAGTCCTATTTTCAATATTTTATTATTTTTATTTTTCTTATGTGCATGAGTGTATTGCCTCCATGTATGTAAGTGCACCCATGTCATTCAGTGCTTGAAGAGTACAGAAGAAGGTGTCAGATCCCCTGGAACTGGACTTATGTATGGTTGTTAGCCACCACTGGGTGCTTAGAATCAAACCCAGTTTCTCTGCAAAACAGCCAGAGCTCTTAACTGCTGAGCCATCTGTCTGGGAGTCCTATTATTAAAAGCTCTGGAATTTACTGTGAAGTTAATGAAGTGGAAGCCTTAGGACCCCATAATCTTTCGTGTACCGCTTCCTGTATGCTTTTGTAAAGTTTACAAACTGAAATCAGTCACACTGCTCCTCTTTTCTCTCCCAGCTCTCCTCCCTCAATTTGGCCTGTGTGGATGACTTTGAGTAGAAGTTAGGCATGCTTAGATCATCATCAAGAGGCAGCTAAGTTAGAAATGCTTTTGCATTAGGTTTAGTGAGATATGGTTCTGTAGCTCACTATCACTTCTGCTTAGAGTACTTCAATGATTTCAAAGACCAGCAAGCACCGGAGCTAGGATTTAAAACAGTGGATGTGTCCGAACCCCATGATATTATTTTTTCTTTAAAACAGGGTCTCAGGTAGTCCAGCCTGGCCTTGAGCCTCTTAGTAACTAAGGATGACCTCTCCTGCCTTCACATCTCCAATGCTGGGTTTACAGGTAGGTATGACCACATCTAGTTTATGTAGTACTGGAGATTAAACTCAGGGCTTCCTGCTTGATAGGCAACACTCTACCAACTAAACTACAACCACAGACACCCTCATGACTATTCTAACAAGATTATCACTTTTTAATATGCTTATTTTTTTATTAAGAAACCATCCCTTTCTAACTTAAAGGCACCCTCAGACACACACACAAGCATTTAATGCCTCTCACACTGATTCCAACATATCTTGAGTCCATCCCGCCAAACAAGTTCTACGAGCATAGTACACTGATGTAAAAGGCTCCTTGCCTTTCCTGGACTCTGACTTTGCTCATGATCTTTTCACTGCTAATTTATAGATAACAGGGCACCAAACCAGCCACAAAGATAAGCTAAAGATGTGTTAATATGCTACTACAATAACAATAGCAAAGTTGATGAGTGTCTCTATCAAAGGCATTTTTGATTATTGCTCAATACATAAGAAAATTTGATATTCTCTAAAATCTTAAATTTTGTAGTTCAAGGAAACTTAATAGAAGTTTGCCAAGTATGATGACAATCCTGAAAATTTACATGATTATTACCTATTATATGTTGCTCAGAAGCTGAAAGAAAATTTTTTCAAACTATGACTAACTTAAAATTTAAGTGTTTTTGGTCAGCCAAAGGCTGTTGGACCCCAGAGGGCTCGTGGTCAGTGAATATTGCTGCTGCATGGGCTCCCAACTCCCAGGTTTTTCTGCTTGTATCTTGTTTCAGACCCAAGATACCCCATTCCACTTAATAGATGATATCTTTTATTTTTTCTTTTCTTTTTTTTTTTTTTTGTCTTTTTGAGACAGGGTCTCCCTTTAGTCCCAGCTGGCCTGAAGCTCGCTCTATAGACCAGGCTGGCCTTGAACTCATAGAGATCCACCTGCCTCTGCCTCCCAAGTGCTAGGATTAAAGGTATGCACAACCACACCTGGCAACAATATCTTTTCAATCTTAAAAATTTTTATTTTCTTTCTATAATAGAGAAAGGATGTGAGTCTCTGAACTTCCTCAGAGGAAAGATTGTTTATATGCATGTGTGTATAACATAAGGAACATTCAATTAAAATAAACTCTAAGTAAAAAAAAGGGGGGGGTTAATAAACTCTGTTAGAGGAAAGACTGGGATGCCTTTCTTTTCTCTTTATAGAAAATATTATAAAACTGTTGTCTTTAGAAGTGCAAGGAATATCCAGTTGGATATTCCACTGGAAAAATTATTTTGCTGTAATTTGGGATTTGTGATATTTGATAGTTTAGCTTTCAGCTGTGGTTTCTCGTTCTTATTTCTATTTTATTTTATATGTGTGAGTGTATTGCCTGCATGTATGTAAGTGCACCCATGTCATGCAGTGCCAGTGGAAGTCAGAAGATGTCTGATATCCTGGCATTGCCCCTGTCAGTTGAACCTTGCAAACCACAAATTTGGCAGATAACATAATTTGCCTATTCAATACATAGTCTCCCTCTGCCGCACTAACAGATCCCTGAACTTCTTGGGTCTTCAGTGTGCCCAAATAAAATTCTGTTTCTCCAGACCTTCCTTGTGACAGGTCATATGAAGTTCTTATTAGTGAAGTCAAATGAACATTCCCAAGAGGGGCTTCTGGGAAAGCTCTTTAAATGTGCTAGCTCAGCCTGGACAATGTGATGCATGCCTATAATCCCGGCACGCCAGAGGCTGAGGCCCATCTGAGATTAGTCTGAACTACACAGTAAATCCTTACCTAAAAAAAAGTAGATTAAAACCTCTTTCTTGGCCTTTGTATTTTTGTCTGATATTTGGCTGTGAGGCTATAATCTGGCAGCCTATGCAAGGAGACTCATAGTCTCTAAGGATGGCAAAACAAAAGGCCAAAAGTGACTTGGTTCATCAGAGATTATGGAGCCATTGTATTAATCCTAAACTGCTGACATCAAGAGTTCATTTACACAACAGTAAAAGAAAGTATGTGTCTGTTCAACTCACTATTTTTTAACTCTGTTATAAGCAGCTAGATGCAATTTCTAAGTGGAATATTAAGGCAACTATGAAGGAGGAGGAGGAGGAGGAGGAAGGGAACAGGGAGAGGAAGGAAGAAGAGAAAGAAAGAAAACCATATATAATATATATATATATATATATATACATATTTAGCTTTATAAAACATATCAGTGAAGTACAAACTCGGAATTCTAGTCACATATTCCTGCAAATGGAAAAGTTTTTCTTCCATATCTACTTGTCTAGAATATTTCACATAGAATTCATACAAGGCTTTGTTTGGAATATTTTAATTGAATATTTTAAATGTGAACAGCATGACAAAAAATATTGACATTAAAATATGCTACATTTTAAAAGTCACTATGCAAGAAGCCAAACATCTTTTTCAAAGAATGTAAAAGTATGTATTACTAATAATACCTCAGATAGTTGCACAATTCAAAAGGAAAACATGTTTTTTATTTAGTTAGTCATGAGTAAATAATTCTGTTTGTAATTTAGTTATTAACACTTTACAGCTTTAACCATGCATGAAAATTTCCTTTTCACCCAGATGCTAATGTTAAATACATGTCTCTTCTGCAACCTTAAACAGAGAACACAGGGAGAAAACAAAGCCTGTGAATGTGTAAGCACTTCTAGCTGTTGACATGGGGTGAAGATGAATAGCAGGTCTCACTTATATACAAAAGAGAGCAAGACAGTGACCAAGAGCAGCCTGTTTTAATTTGCTACTGATGAGTGACTCCTTCGTGAAGAGGATTGGTGGGAGTAAGCAGCAGATTTGATACCTTTTAAAGTACCTTGGATCAAAACACCTACATGGTGGAAAATGTCTTCTTGGCTTAAGTTTTAAAGGCAATGAAGCCATTCATTGCTGGAGCTAAGGAGCTGGCCAGACAGGCCTTCTGCAGGAGCAGTCCCCAGGCCTGTTCCGAAATGGTTAAGGAAAATGAGAAACACTGTGCAAGTACATTTTTGGCTCAGCATAAACCATTCATTGATTTGTGGGCTGCGAGTCCTCCAGGGGGTGTTACGAATCCATATGATAGCTAGATTTTTACATTTGGATCTCTTCTTTAGCTGATGGATGTGTAAAATTTCATGTTAGCCTGGCTACCCCCTATTGGCTACACATCTGAGGAGGTTCAAGTGTATGAGTTATTTCTTCCAAAGTCAATTGTAATTTACACTCACTAAATTGCCTCCAGATCCACCTTTTAAAGATAGTAGACTCAAAATTGCATTCATTTTGGCCCACACTGCCCATTTGTGTTTAAACCACAGCCCCACTTTGGAGAGCCGCCATCACTAATGGAAAGACATTATGTGGCTGGAGATCCACATTTTCCACAGGCGAGCAGAATGCTGGCAAGTTAAATGGCCAATGTACAAGCAGTTTTCAGCCCAGCAAAAACTCAACTTTAACAATGAGCCGGCAGGCTCAGGGGAAGTGGAGGCCCAGGATCGCAGTCCTTCACTCCATCTTGTGCCAGAAAATCATAAGCACCACAGTTTCACACTATGAAAAATTTGTTCTTGGCCTGAAAATAGATTTGAAATGAAGGAGGGCCTTGCCTCCTTCATCCTGCCCTTCTCTCTCACTGCATGCTTTACCATGCAAAGCATTCTCAGAATTTATTTTGATGCCCAACTTAATTCATCTCCCTCACTGGCTTTTAAAATTAGCATTATTAATAGATCTGCATATGTTTCTTGTTGCAACCCAAAGCGGCGAAGTTGCCCACCTTTTCCCTCAAAATCCCAAATATCCATTCCCTCTGTGAGGAATATTTGTAATTCAAAAGCCCCCTCGTTGATTGCTTCAGGGTGGGTTTAGTAGAATCTAAAGTACAAATTTAGCAGGCTTCTTAGAAAGGGCTGTTTGTTTCGAAACTAATGACATCAAAATTATGAAAACAGCCATGGATTAATAAGCTAACCATCAGCAACAACCACATCAAGCTCCGAGTTGAGCCAGTGTGTGCTTGAGGAGATTAATTCATTCCATGGCATTGACTTTCAGGCCTGCACAGCACTAAAATGTGATGAATCTGGAAAAGGTTTCTATTTTAAAAGTCTGGGTGCTGTTGTCGGCTGTTTAAGTAGGCTTTCTCATTTTCAAACCGAATTTTGCTGACTGGGCTCCAAGTGCACATTTGGGAGGAGAGCAGAGTAAATGAGAGAAACAATGAGCTTCGTCACACAGAACACCTGACGACTCTCTCCATCCGCCTTCCCTTCCCTTCTCCTGCCCGACTCTATTATGAGTCCTCTTTAACCCAATTAGGTACCATCAATTTTCCACTCCAATCTCCCCATAACGTCCTTCTTTACCCCAAGCAATTTTTTAAAAATCACAGCTGAAATGCTCCCTGTGTGTTCATCAGTCAGAGCTCATTGTAGAAATGCATATGGCCCGTTTACAACACAAATGAGTACAGCTGCCTTTCCAGTTAGGATTCGCTTTCTAAATGAATGTGTAATGTCTCAATTTAGACAGCTCTATTTCCAACTGATATCACTGGCAGTGTGAGTTGATATTCTGGATCTGCAAAACCCACTTGCTCATAGGAAACCAAGTTTAAATTTGTGATAATGCTAGTACTTTAAAACTTTCTTCCTAATATGAAGGAGACAGGTCTACCACTCAACCATTCTTACATTTGCTCCTGGGAGGTCTAAGAGTCAAAAAGAAGTAGAAACATCTGGAATATCATGGTCAGCTTGTTTGTTATGTTCAGCAGCAGGAAAACCTACAGTCTACATCAAACCCCATTGTAAAGAGAGTCTGTAGTTAACAATTATTCTTCAAAACAGGGTTAGGAGAGAAGAGACACTTGATATATCTAAAACATTCATTGAAAAGGAGGTAAAACTCACAGCCAAATGTAGAAAATAGAATTCCATTTTCAGTTTGAAAATATAAAAATTTCCTTCTACTATTTCATTATTATTGTCCATTAGTATTCTATGTCCCTAAGTCATAGTTCACTCAAGATATAAATACTTGCATGCATATCATCAATGCATCTTAATGTCACTAAGAGCCCATTTTGAAAGATCCACTGAGTACTACAATGTACAGAAACATTATGGGCAGTTTAAACCACATTATAAATACAATGTTTTATGTTTACTAATTTTCCACTATTACCACTAAGAAATTTAATTATTATAAATTGGAACACTAATTTTTATTCTTCACTAGTGTATCACTGATCTTTCCATGCCAAGATGATTAGTTGTATCACTATTACATAGCTAAAATGAATAGAGACGTTGTCATAAAATCCATTGTTTTTGTTTTTGTTTTCAGTGTGAACTGAGAATTTTTACATGTCCAAACAGAAATAAGAAAATTTTGGGGAATAAAGCGAGATTGAATTCTGGGGCTTTTATGTCTACTTTCAACCAAATGAGCTAAAAATTATCAAATTGCCTAAACTTGTCTCAGTCAATTCCTTATTCAAAGTTTGCTTCACTTGGCATGTGCAGATGCAAACTCCTCTAAATCATAACTACAGTGTTCTTCCCAAATGGGACCCAGCCTGCAAAAGGAAAATGGCTGCAGTGCATGTGACTGGGAAGAAAGACCCAGAAGAGCCAAAGTAAACAGAACCAATACAGCTGCCACAAGCTGCAGAGGGCAAGGCTGGCTTTGGACAAGGCAACAGAAAAAGGAAGAAAAATAAAAGTACCCCCCAAAGTTTTATTCTAGTTTTTCTCTACCAAGAAAAAAATATGCCACAAGCTTATAGTAATTAGAACAGTGTGGTGTGGCCCAGAAATGACGAGTGTGTCCCTGGAGCAGTTAGAGTCCAGGAAAGATCTGTCAATGCATGTGAGCTTATAAAGGTCTACTTCAAAGTGCAGAAATCATGCTAATATATTTAAATCATTTAGGATAAAACTATGGCTATTCAGTAAGAATAAATCAATTTGAGTTTACTGTAAATGATTTGAAAATAAACCCTAGTTAAATTGCTGAACAAAAACAAATCTAAAAATTATCAAATTGTCTAAACTTGTCTAAGTCAATTACTTATTCAGAATTTACTTCAGATGGCAATGTGGGTAGGTAAGAACACTTGCTTTGCAAGCATGGACTCCTGAGTTCAAATCATCATCACCTACCTAAAAAGTAGGGTATGGCTGTGTGCATCAGTACCACCAGTCTTGAAGGGGTCGACACAGGTGGATCCTGAGAGCTTGCTGGTCAGCGGCCCTAGCTGAAACAGCCAGCTTCCAGATCAGTGAGAAATCCTTTCTTAAGGCAGTAAAAGAAGACACCCGATGTCCTGCTCTGGGTACATAAACCTCCACGCTTATGTACATGCACACACACCACACACACACACACACACACACACACACACACACATACACACACACTCACACACACCCTCACATTTGTGCACAATAAATAAGATTATTTTAAAGGTAAAACATGTATTTGTACTGCTTTTTATAGGACTATCATAATTCCACAATTTATAAATGATAACACTACCATAGTTAATATTGTACATATATTTTAGACATGCTGTAATGAAAGGTACCATAAGCAAGTAAAAGATTAAATGCAAATTCTAAACGTTGCAACATGTTTAATCAGCAAAGATGCTATGTAAGATGTGAAGGCTCAAGACAGAGAAAATAATCTATTAGGAAAAAAAAATAGGAAGTGGGTTGACTAAACAATTAATAGAATATATATATATATACTAACAATCAGAGTTAAAGGCACTTAATTCTACTTCTAGAATGGTAACTAAAAAGCATTTTCCTAGAAAATTAGCAAAAAGAGAAACATTCAGAGCCTAGAAAGATATGGAAAAATAGGTGAATTGGGCTTCCTTAGAGTCAATGGGAATGGATGCAATTTTTCTAAGACTGTTTCAAAAGCTTACATATACATATATTTGCAGAATATTCATATATCCATAGAAGTATGAGTGTGGATTTTACATTCCTCTGTATAAAATATTCATTGTATCACAGTCTGTTAGAGAAAAAACGTGAAGTAGAATAAATGCTTGTCTATAAACAACTTTGCACAGAATGAAAACTGTGTATTTATTAAAAGGCAAGGTTGATGCCCTAACTCAGAAAGATGAGTGAGCTATTTTAAGAGGAATATGCATTTTAATACATGGGTTTGATTTATCAAAAAGAAGCATCATGAAGAAGACATATCAAACTATTTCCAGTAATTATCTCCAGGGATACCAATGGGAGCAATAGGCAGATGTTTGCTTCTTATTTTAGTCCCTTATGGGTTTTTTTTTTTTTCATTTTGTTACTAAAAGCACATGTTGCTTTTTTTTTTCATTAGAAATTACCACTTAAGAATTATTTGTTTAATTTTTAGTGTTAGGTCACTTCCTTAATCAGGTCTGAAGATGCTTTCTTGTGAACGTTGATCCACTAAGTGTTAGTAGGGTAAAATAAAGTGTTAATCAGGTAACAAAATGGACACCAGTCTGCCCTCATGCTATTTGTCCATATTCTAGTTTGATTTAGTCAAATTTGTAGAATTTTTCTCTTCCTATAAAGAACTTAAAAAAAAAAAAAAAGCTGGGTATGGTGGCACACACCTTTAATCCTATCACTCAGGAGGCAGAGGCAGGTGGATCTTTGTGTTCAAGGCCAGCCTGGTCTACAGAGTGAGTTCCAGGACAGCTGGGGCTACAGGGAGACCCTGTCTCGAAAACACACACACACACACACACACACACACACACACACACACACACAAAAGTATTATCTGGGCTGGAGAGATAGCCTAGCTGTTAAGAGCACCGACTGGTCTTGCAGAGGACCCAGGTTCGATCCCCAGAACCCACATGACGGGCTAAGAACTGTCTGGAACTCCAGTTCCAGGGGAATCCGAGACCCTCTTCTGACCTCCACGGCATTGCACGACACGGGTGCACAGACCTGCATGCAGACAGTACACTCATACACATACAAAAATAAATAAAATAAAATAAAAAATTTAAAAAAAGTATTATCTGAGCTGGGCATGGTTGCCCATGCCTTTAATCCAGCACTTGAGAGGCAAAGGCGGGCAGATCTCTGTGAGTTCAAGGCCAGCTTGGTCCACATAGTGAGTTCCAGACCAGCTGGGGCTACAGGGAGATCTTGTCTCAAACAAGACCAAAAAAAAAATATTATCTGAGATGCTGAAGCTCCTGACATCTCTGGAGGAGGTGCACTTCCACTTGTTTATTCTTGTCTATTTACTTGTGGTATTATGTTGTAACTAAAATACAGTAACTGTGTACTGTTCTAGATCTTGCCTTTAATTTCTAATATCTTAGGTAGTGTAAAGTTCCCCCAAATCTCAGTTTCTCTGCAATGAGAGGCTGCTCTGTAAGCATGGTACAAGTATAAATCAGCTCCAGGAGGAAAAATAACTCTATAAAAGCTGTACTACAGTCCTACAACACTCTGTTCATTAGAAAAATTATTGACCATGACATGTCACAAAGGCTCCTTGGATAATGAGCTATTTAAACTTCAGGGAGGCAATGGGTGGTGAGTCTATCTTATTTTTCTTTCTAATTTAAATTTTTCTTTTTACTTATTCATTTTGTTCTTCACTCTGTCACAGAACAAAAATAATACATTGTATGCAATTGTATAACTTATTCACATGAAAAAAAATTTACAAACTTTAAGCATACACAACAGAAATTTGGAAAACATGATATTTAGAGACAGTTTATACTTTAAGGAAAGGCTTCGTGTACATAGGTGATTAGGTAATCTCAGTTTAAACTTGAAAATCCACATCAGAGGAAGTCCTTCAGCAGATGCAGAAGCAAAAATTTCACATAAGAGAGACATTGAGCTTACTCTAGAAATTGAGGGAGTCTAACAGTATTTTCTCATAAATTTAGAGAAAATCCAGTGTGCGGAAAACTTTTCACAAATGGCACAGTCGACACAATAAAAATCCTGCTTGTTACTTACTTTGTGTCACAGAGCACAAAAGTTTCAAAGATTGGCTGAAGCACTTAAGCCGTCTTGAACAAATTTAGAACACATTTTAAAATATTTATTATTTTTATTTTATGTGTATTGCCTACATGGGTGTCATGCAATGTCTGTGGAGGTCAGAAGAGGGCATTGGATTCCCCTGGAACTCTAGTTATGGATGCTTGCTAGTTTTCATCTGGATACTGAGAACCCAACTCAGGTCTTCCACAAGAGCAGCCACTGCTCTTAACCACTGAAACATCACTTCAGGCTCCACTTTTCGTTTTTAAATCCATGGTTTATAATTATAATAATAAAAATAAAAATTGGGAGAGGAGATCACTGAGGATAAATATAAGAATGCCAGCTAATATTTTAGTAAACATGATCAGCTAGCAAATGACAACACATGCTTTAAAGGGTATTTCATGACAATTAGAAATCTTTGAAGGGGACAGGTGATTAGATATTATATTAACATAAAAATCCTCAGATATAACACAGTTATGTAATGGATAATGATGTTTCAATCAAGGATGGACTATAAATATTGCAGCAATCATTTAAGACTCTATTCCTTAGTGATGCAGCAATATACTTTGTAATGTTTCCATCATAACAAAATGACCTAAGACCCATTCCTCTGACTGTCCTCCTTGTTAACTGTGGATGACTGTATTGTGTTCATGTAAAATAATGTGTTTCA
Organism: Rhizomys pruinosus; assembly: GCA_009823505.1. Taxonomy (NCBI): domain Eukaryota; kingdom Metazoa; phylum Chordata; class Mammalia; order Rodentia; family Spalacidae; genus Rhizomys; species Rhizomys pruinosus. The sequence goes on along the minus strand of VZQC01004693.1, from coordinate 3,919,665 downwards.
TCTTAGCATGGCACAATATCTGCAGCTTTCAAACTGTTTCTATCTCTTTTGTCCTGTCTTTTTTCTGTGTTTTCATACATACCTCTCTCTCCTTTCCTCCCTCTTTCTCCCTCTCTTCTTTCCTCCTCTCCCTATCTCTTTCCTTCCCTCCTCTCTGTCTCCCCCCTCCCCACCTCACCATTTATATACTATAACAAATTCAGCAAGAACTATGAATCCAAGTAAAGATTACACAGTCACTCACTGTACTGTTCTTTCAACCTTTCTATGGGTTTGAGATTTCTCAAAATAAAAATTTGAAGAAGAGAAAAGAAATGATTTAGAGTTTTGTGAAAATCTCAGACTTACAAATAAATGTTTTTATTTTAAGTAGGAAAAATTCTTGATCATGTCACTTGATAATATAAATCTGGTTTGGGCTGGAGAGATGGCTCAGCGGTTAAAAGCACCAACTGCTCTTGCAGAGGACCAGGGTTCGATTCCCAGCACCCACATGGAGGCTAAGAACCGTCTTTAACTCCAGTTCCAGGGGAATCTGATGTCCTCTTCTGAACTCCACAGCATTGCATGACACAGGTGCACCTACATGCAGACAGTATATTCATACACATAAAAAATAATAAATAAATTTATATATATATATATATATATATTTGGTTTGAAGGCAAGATATTAAACTACATAGCTATGCAAGAAAGAGAGTTTGGAACAGATGGAATCTAGCTTAGTAAAATGCAGTTGAGTGGGAATTGCAAGACTGTAGGAGGAGCACTGAGCCATAAATTAGCAGGTCTGTGGGTGAGATACTCCCCCTCTCTGGCCCTCAGTTTCCTAGTCTGAAAACGAAATACTTATTAATCTCTGTAGTTTTTAATTTCTTTGATCTCCGGTGTTATTTATTTTAATAATATGTCCCAAAGTGCTGGGGAAATAGTTCAGTGGACAAAATGTTTGCATTCCATTTATGAAAACTTGGATACAGATGCCCTGAACCTACATAAAAAAAGCCATGCATAGTGGTGGATTCAGAAGGCTTCCTAGCTACCCAGTATAGCTTAAATAGCAAGGTTCAAGCTCAGTAAGACATGTCTTAAAAACAATGTGGAGACAAATACTGCATGCATATATACATGTACAATAAAACAAGAAAACTGAAAAGAATCCAAGTTAAAATGGATAAAACTGTAAAAAGGTTATAAAAACAGAGATAATCCATTTAAGAATAATAAAGCTAGCCAGGTATGGTGGTGCTCGCTTTTAGTCCCAGCACTCGGGAAGCAGAGGCAGGCAAATCTCTGTGAGTTCAAGGCCACCCTGGTCTACATAGTGGCTTCCAGGGCAGCTGAGGCTGCAGAGAGACTCTGCCTAAAAAAATATAATAATAATAATAATAATAATAATAATAATAATAAAGCTATCATTGCTTGTTTGCCTGCTTGTTTATTTGTTTGTTTGTTTTTGAGGATTGGGTCTCCCTGTAGCCCCAGTTGGCTTGGAATTAACTTCGTAGACCAGGCTGGCCTCAATCTCACTGAGATTTTCTGCCTGCCTCTGCCTTTTGAGCACTGAGATTAAAGTGTGTGCCACCACACCCAGCTTAGAAGGCAATTTTACAATGCAACTTTCCTAAACATGAGTTCCCTTGGAAGAACAAGTCATACAGAAACAACTGGTGATTGCAGCAGTCCATACTGTTGGAAAATTACATAGTAAACACAGAAATGCAAAGTATGTTTGAGTCAGTGAAGGGTTTGGGAAAACAGAATTGAGCACACTCAATGAGAAAATTCATTGAAATTCCCCTTTCATATTAAATACTGACCAGATTCTCAGAGGTTAACTTTATTTAAAAAGTTACAAAATACAAGTCAACATTTATTCAAAGAACTATGTAACATTTTATATAGTAAACAAATAATAGCCCAAGACCCTAAATACATCATATTCATGCTTTATATTAATGTGACCTTTCATTTGACAGCTTTACTTTAAAGACAAATAAAGCATGGAGCCTGGCATTTATAAGGAGTCAGATTTTATACCAGGCACTCTCATGTGCTACCATATTTAATTTTCACAACCATGAGTGTAGATATTATTTTCCTCACCTTTACCCATGAAGACATGGAAAATGGGGAAAGGCTAGATATTTATCAAAACTAACTGCACCAGATTCTACTCCCTTGCCAAGGAAACATGGATTAAGATCATTTTAAAGGTTAAAAGGCTTTAATTGTGATGCAAGAGCATTTGAGTTTTGACAGGTCACTAGAAACTAGGGTTTGCTGTTACAGAGGTTTCAGGCCTCCTGGTTGAAGTCCTTATGACATGGGGCTGGTGGGTGGGATCAGAATTCACTGGACATGACCATCAGGAGAGCTGGGCTGTTCTTAAGACCTGCTCCCTTATTATCCCTGGGAATCAGAGAATTTCAGGAGAAGTTGAACTATTTCCTTATTCCTAGACCTTGTCTCCTTAAGCTCACTTTAGCTCTAAATATTTTCAGAACCCCTTGAAATTGTTCTATATTCATCAATTAATGAGAGATTTGAAAGGGATCATTATATATATATATATATATATATATATGGTCTGTTTATTTTCTATGTGTATGAATGTACCGTCTGCATGTAGGTTTGTGCACCCGTGTCGTGCAATGCTGTGGAGGTCAGAAGAAGGTGTCGGATTCCCCTGGAACTGGAGTTCTCCTGGAATTGGAGTTACAGACGGTTCTCAGCCACCATGTGGGTGCTGGGGATCGAACCCGGGTCCTCTGCAAGAGCAGTCGGCGCTCTTAACCACTAGGTTATTTCTCCAGCCCCTCGGCTTAAAATATTTTTAATCATAACTTGAAAATTCAAATAGGCAAAAGAAAACAAACTAGTTTTTTTTTTCTGAAGGGGAATTTAAAAGTCTAATCCAAAGAGTAGGAGATAAGAGTATCTCCACCTAGATGTCAGTGATTTTGGGGGGTGGGATGGTGATTAGAAAAACAACATAGCAAAAGGATGAGGATGCAGAGTCTTTTGGAAGAAGAAAGTAGCACACAAGGGAGACTAATGAAAATGAGCCAAGTCTCTGCAGCTCCATGCTGCTCCATGATGGAGGTGGGATGAAGAGCCTCACCTACACAGGGCAAGCGGCTGAGAGAAAGGATGGCCAGGGAGCCATGTGCAAAAACGTCCACCTAAGAAAGCTACCCTTGTGACTCCAGTGCCAGAGAATCCAATGCCTTCTTCTCACCTCCACAGACACCTGTATACTCATGGTTTACACTCAGACGCATAAGTGAAAAAAATTATTTAGTTTTTTTCATTGAATTTTTGCAAATTTCATTAAAGAAAACTATGGAATAGATCCACAGATAACCATCTGTATTAGTCAGGGTTCTCTAAAGAAACAGAAGTAACAGGACTAATATATATATATGGCTATATACAATTTATTGATTTGCTCATGTGACAGAGTTCAAGGAGTCCAACAGTAGCTGCACCAGACTGGAAAGGCCGAGAGAATCCAGGGAACTGCTCAGTCCACAAGGCTGGATGTCTCAGTAGTCCCAATCTAGTGCTGAAGGCCCAAATGGATTCCAGGAGATCTGCCGGTCTCAGTACACGCTGGGATCTGAAAGGTTGATCACAGCAGCAAGACAAACTCACCAGATGAGAGAGGCAAGCCGCAGGAGGAAAGGGACCAGCTCTTTCTGCCGTGGCCTTTTATACTGCCTGCTGGCAGAAGGTAACACCCACATTTGGGGTGGGCCATCCGGGTTGAGGTGGTCCAATCCAAACATCCCTTTTCTCTTATTTGTTCCTTAGTCCAGTCAAGTTGACACACAGGATTAACCATCACACCATCCCATCCAGATTATAGAGGAGAAGGGAGGAGGGGCAGGATTTTCCTAAGAAAAGGAGAATTAAATCTTTGTCTTTTTAAGAACTGGAGAGTTGGGTGTGGTGGTGCACACCTTTAATCCTAGCACTTGGGAGGCAGAGGCAGACGGATCTCTGTAAATTCAAGGCCAGCTTGGTCTACAAAGTGAGTTCCAGGCCAGCTGGGACTACAGGGAGACCCTGTCTCAAAAAGGCAAAAAAAAGAAAGAAAGAAAAGAAAAGAACAAAAGAACTTGAGGGGGAAAAAACAAATAGCTGTATATTAGGACATAAAGTACATAAAGTATGAATTTATTTCTATGAAGCATTTAGAATAGGCAAAGTATTAGAGAAAAGATTAATGTTTGCCTTGGTCTAGAGGGAGCAGAAAGGAGAATGAACATTGACAATGAGTTCTAAGTTTCTTTGGTGCTGAAACTGTTGTAAAGCCAGGCCAGCGTAATGACTGCAAATTTCCATAAATATCTATTTAAAAGAGTACATTATATGCTTTGACCAAGGGAACTTATATTAATAAACTTAGACCACTACAAAGTCTAAAGAAGGATTGACAAAATGAATCTTTACAAGTAAAATCAATGGAAAATACATAGATATTCACAGTAGCATTACAAAGTGAAAACTAGGGGCTGGAGAGATGGCTCATCAGTTAAGAGCAGCCAGTGCTCTTAACTCGAACGTGGGTTCGGTTCCTAGCACCCACATGAAGACCAGCAACCATCTGTAACTCCATTTCCCAGGGATCCAATGCCCTCTTCTGACCTCTGAGGACATTGCATGACATGGTGCACTTTGATACATGCAGGCAAAACACTCATACACATAAAATAATAACTAAATAAATAAATACAATTTAAAAAACAAAAACAGTGAAAACTGGAGAAATGTGTATCTGCTGGGTGTAGTATATGTGTGTGGCCACTGATGGAGTATTATTTGGTTATCAAAAGGAATGAAGTACTCACAAATGTTCTAATCTGGATGACTATATTCACATAGCAAGTAAAAGTGGCCAGGCAAGTTAGGTCTTCATGGGCCAGGACTCAGTACCCAGGCACCACAGTGATGGTTCCTACTGAATCATCCAGTCAGGAACATTTGAAAACAAGATTGTTTGTAAAGATCCTTTGAGTGGAGAATGGAAGGAGAACTATTTTCTTTCAGGTTTTGAATAAAAACATTTACCACAATACAAAGAACAAAATCATGCAGGTCTCCCAGTAAAGAGACTAATTATAGAAGTCCACTTCCTTTGTCTCTAGGCATCTTGGGATGTGTTTAGTGGGCCACACTTGGACCTGCTAGGTTTATCATTGTTATTTTTGGTTTGCTTTTCTTAAGATGTGAAAGTCTAGCCTAGAAAACCTGAATAGTTTATCCATGGTCACAAAATAAAGTAGAGGCAGACCTCAGTTGAACAACTCTAATGATTTAATATGCCTGAGCACAGCCATTCTCCCTGAGATCCTATGTCTGGGCACCATGAAATATACAACATGTGCTGCTGTGCTGAAAATCAGCTGACGTTGAGCATATTTCAACCATGCCGGAATAGCTTAAAATATGTGGTTAAATTTTTTCTATATCCTTTCTTTCGATATCTGAAACAAAATAGCTCCATAAAATTGAGCCAGCCCTAAATCTTTTTATGTGTGTACTTCATAACTCTCCTAATTAGTTTTCAACCACTATGTCATATAAAACCAGATTTGTGTAAAAATTAGACAAATATGTAGTAAATTCAGCACCCCCAAAATATTATTAAGTAATATTTTAAACCACTGCTTCAGTTTAGAAAAATTCACAACAGATCCAAGTCCTAAAACATCACCATATCAGTGCTTCACAAAGGACTTAACCATCTATGGTTTACTATACCTGTAAATTGGTTTTGTTCTTAGATTGTTGTTTATTCTAGGTCACTAAAGCAGCTACACAGAAGTGTGTGTGTCAGGCCTGGATAATGGTATATTCAGGTAGACCTGTACCATATGGGTACTTCAACTGCACAGAGCAGACATGACAGCTATATAAATACGGATGTGGTGTTGGATGTAGGTGCAGATATAGACATCACATCTCTCTCCGTTTTGATGAACCAAAGCATCAGAAGGTGAACAGAAGCATGTGCTGACTCTACTTGAGGCACGTCCATTAGCTCCCCGAGGCTTCACCACACAGCGGAGAGTTGCATGCTTTTCTTTTTCAGCAGCCTGGAGAATGATGCAGGAAAATGCTTTACAGACCAAGTGTTTTGAAATGTCCTTTATTCGCAACACATGTACATTCACACTCCGAAGAGCAACAACTCAATTTTAGATCATAACTGTGAGCATCTGCAGCCATAACTACCTTTTTTTATGTTGACAGGTGGCTGATTAAGAAGAAAGAATGTATTTTTAAGTTTAGTATCGCGAAAAAAATATGTATCTATGCCACCCTCTCCAGTGTTCGGCACCTCGCGATTCTTCCTGGTCCTTTCCTTCTGAGCAGTTCAATTAGCTGGAAATCTTGCTCTGATGGACTGAAGCAGCTTGAGTGAACGCCCGAGCGCTCAGCCAATTAGGCTCATTTGAAGTTGCAGAATTGCCTTCTTTGGTGTTAAAACCCCATGTCAAACACCGGGTCTAAGATCATTTGTGCTCCAAAATGAGATTGACAGAGCAGCTGCAACAGGGGGCATGTCTGCTGGACGACTTAATTGTGGAGCCTGAAGGGCCATCATGAACCGGTGTGCGGAGACCGCCTCACCACCGCTGCATTACAAATGCTCTTTATTAACAGTGATCTGTAATCAATGGGCTCAGGCTTTTTGCCAGAGCCCCCAAATCAGACTGGCGAGCCCCTGCGTCAGGATGGGCGGAGCCAAGGAGCCTCGCTACTGAACTGAGGAGAGAAGGCTGAGTCGTCCCTGCCGGACTCTTGGGTGTGATGTTAAATCAGAAAGAGACCTTGGTAATCATTCCAGGGGCGCCCCTCTCTCACTACTGCCTGAATATTCATTAGCTTGGGTGAGCGCGGCTCACCGTACAATACAATTACGTGTTATTGATGGGAATGAAATGAATCGCTTTTGTTTCAACAAAGGCAAATGTTCTAAATCAGTTCAGCATTATGTGTAAAGGTAAATTTTGATCAGAAATATAAAGGTTCAGAAGTATGTAATTCATATGTAAATGCTTAGAGAGACACACAATTCACTAGGTCTTGGGAGGTAGGAGTTAGGAGGGCTTTTTTTAAGACGGCAATATTTAATTTAATTTCAGAAATTTAAATCTATTTGTTTAGACACAATCTGCAGATTCCTATATGGATTTCCTTTCCTTTGAAAAAATTATTTAATGGCTTTTTTTTTTTTTAACCACTGGACTGGGAGTCAGAGACCTATGAGCTAGACCAAACTCACAGCCAGAGATCTGTGTAACCTTGGGCAAATCATTTAACCTCTCAGACTGCCCAGCCTTATCTGTAATGTGTGAGGGGCAGATGTGTTATAACTGTCCATGAGGTTCATTTTCTACCTTCTCTTTTACCCTGTACTGTAAGAAAGCCATTTATTCTGCAGCCAAGAATAAGAATTTCTTAAGAATAGAGCTCAGATTGGACAGCCACCAAACCACATTATCAAAAAATACCTTTTTTAGATATTCATTTTACAAAGGTCCATGTTAAGTGGTATAAAAGACACGGCAGAACCAGAATTGCCTAGGCTCTGCTTGCCAAGAGCTCAGTCTACTAGAAGCTAATCGATAAATAGATAAATGACTTTCCAGGCTTTGTCTGGGTTGCTTTTCTGTTCACTAACAGATCCAACAGCACCCTACCCAAGGCCAATGCAAATGCACTGTGCACTGCTCAACTAGGAAGGAGTACCACACACAAGGACGGCCAGGTAAATAGATATGATTTGGAGATGCGAGGCATGGCTGCCCTGACATTATTATGTCAAGTCAACAACCATCGTCACCCTTTGCTAAATTTCGAAAAAGAAAACCTGACCTTCCTTTTCTCTTCTCATTATACTATAGGAATAAGCTCTAAACGTATATGAATAAAAGATGAGAAATTTTACATTAAAGTATAAAAGAAAAAAACTGAAAGCAAAAATGAAGAAATTTATAATAGGTGAGAACTGTTGAGGTGATGCCCTGATGTGAACTAAATGAAATAATTCCTGTGCCATGTTGAAACTGTACTTTAAAAGTACTGCTTTAACTCATCCTACCACAAAGATACATGCACATCCATGTTTATTGCAGCTCTCTTCACAATAGGGAAGAGCTGGAACCAACCCAAATGCTCCTCAACAGACAAGTGGATGACAAAAATGTGGTTCATCTACACAATGGAGTACTATTCAGCGGTAAAGAAAGATGACATTATGAACTTCGCAGGTAAATGGATGGATCTCGAAGCTATTATGCTAACTGAAGAAACACAGTCACAGAAAAACAAAATGGTGGTTTCCCTCATTTGTGGATGCTAACACCAAATCCCCAGATGAAACGCAAGCTGAACATTATTGTTATATTTCTGTTTATCTGAAAGGAACTATGTTGTTATAATCTAAATCTCTCAACAGGCTCTAGGATCCACCCACCACTTATTTTCAGACTCTGTAATTACTGTATAAGGGTGGAGACTATGTATCCATATTTTAGGGTAATATAAAATTAATGGAGGAAAATGTGAATTCCTAAGCATAAAAACAAAGACTGGGAGAAAGATGCAGGACAGTTATGGCAGAATGCATGATCTGGAGTGGGGTGGGGTGGTGTAGGGGGAAGGGAAAGGGGAATATGCCTAAACCGAATTGAAAAATGATGTCTGAAATATACAAAACATCAATAAAATCACTAAAAAAGTACTGCTTTAATAAATAGTTTGCAATATTTTAGATGAGGGTGATTCTTACTAGAAAAGGATAGTGATATTTTAGTTTGAGGGGACCAGATTCCCTAGAAGTATGCTGAGATTGGTAAGTCAAGGCAGAATGCCCTGGGCACAACACATAGGCCCAACCATTTCTCAGCACAGGATTCTAGAACATTCAGAACACCAGCTCTGATCAGGAATTACATTGTTTTTTACTCAGCTTCCAGTAGCTTCTATTGGATCAGCTTCCCACAAGTCTCCAAACTGCTCCAATTTCCATGGTTCCTCTTGATATATATATATATATATATATATATATATATATATATATATATACCTCCAATAATTTTAGTAAGAAGTACTCCACAAGCTTATCCTACATTCTCAAAGCCACCCGCAACCTTTCTTCAAGCAGGTCTCAGTGCTAGCCCATATTTTCATGAAGTGGATGAAAGTTTTGAGTTGACCACTAAACTACACGCCACTTCCTGCTTATGGGGAACCTCCTTACCAAATCTCCATGCCTAACCAGAACAAAATTGAATGGCCACAATACACTTCAATGGACATAGAACTATCCCCTCTGTGAAGCATAAAAGAAGAAAATAAGAGATAATACTTATTATAAAATTGGTACTTTATATATATCGCAAATGCTTTAAGAATAAAATACATGTTTTTTAAAAATTTAGTCCTCACAATAATCCTTTAAGGCCCAAACTATTTTTATTTCACAAATGAAGAAACGTAGAGACAAACACATCTGTCCGGTGTCATAGAACTACATGGAATCATAACGTAGTCAGTAGGAGAATAGGGAGCCAAGTTCAGGTGGCCTAGGATAAGAATCTTCACACACACAGGTGACTGCCTTTCTTCCTGGCTAGGGTTCCCATCCCAAAAGAGTGAGGTTTGGGGGGTTTTGGTGTAAGCTGTGATTCTCATTCCTAGCAAATTTAGTATTCAATAGCATTTCAGGCCCTCCCCATACTGAATCCTGACCACTGTCCACAACGGGATACTAGAAATTTGACCTTTCCTGCTTCTGCCATTTCACTCACTCTTTTGGTCCCTCTCACACTTCAACCTGCTCTTTTCTTGAACTCTCAAGTTCAGAAAATGACACCAGAACTCAGCCCACCCAGAACTCCAACTCTATTCAAAATGTTTCCTTCTCATCCATTCTCCAAACAGCTCATAGAGGGGAAAATATTCAAATTTGGTATGGAACGGTCATGCACAAAATTCATTGTTCCTTCTGACATACATCACTAAATCTAACCTCATTGCAAAACATCCAAACTCTTGTATGTTTTGATCTAAGCCACAACCCCAGTTTAGCTCACATGATGTGACTCTGCTTTGGCCACAGTGGCCATGTAACCCCCAGCATGCCACCTGCATTTCTAGATCTCTCCTTTGGCTTCCCTATCTAGCGTGTCCTCACCTGCACCCTATCCAGTGCTCCCTCACCCTCAGGCTCCTGCTCCCCATCAGCCTTCCTCTAGAAGCTTCTGCAGCACCAGCCTCAGACCTCTCCAGGCTCATCAGTTGCTCTGCTGCCATTCGTACGTGTCCTGCTGTTACTGCATCCCTATTCTAATTATTTTATAGCTTTTCTACATAGTACTTGAAAAGGAAACTTGCGATTCTATTCCTAAATAATAAGAAGAAATTTAAATTCAACAGAAAACCATTTTCTTCTATCCCAACTATATTTTCTGCAGGAATTTTATTTAGCATGGCTTCTAAAAATAGAGAATTGTAACGTAGAACATTTTCTTTTACAGTTTTCATTCTAGCAGAACACTTCAACTTATTAATTCATTAGCAGTTCCCCAAATTTTCTCATCCCATGAGGCATCTTTATTAAGTGCTAAATTATGTGGGTTTGCTTAGAAATGATAGCAATTATATTTCTTTGGAAATAAATGTTTTTAACCTGTGGTCACCAAACTGTACAAAATTGCTTAACTATATATATATATATCTATATATATATCTATCATCTATATTATATGTATATATATATATATTTAAAATAACACATTCTGATTTTATTCACTGGTGTCAACAGCTGTATCCTCTATAATCTTGCATAAGCAGAAAAAAAAATCAGGGATTTTTGCATGCCGTCTTTCCAGAACTTTCCAGAACCTTGTTCTGTCCAGGGACATATCTTGGCTGATTACATAGCTATTCTTCAAGCTCTAATATCTATCATTTAAAATACTTGAATGATTGCTGTTCTTAAATAATGTCACAGTAATAAAGGAATTAGCATTGACACTTGACACTGTTCATGCTAATATTTTACGCTCTGGATTTTTCCACAGTATGAAATCAAGTTGCACATCCTGAGAGAAATGCATATGCCGGATTGCCATACACAGTAGATCAAACTAATGTCATAAAAATCCTAAATGCAAACCTTCTAAGGAATTTTAGATACACAAGCTACATCTGCAAGATATTTAACTATTGTGTTTTTGCTAAAAATTAATGAGACTTAAATTCAGCTTGAAAGAGAACAACCAATGTTTAAGGAGCATGCTAAATTTATATACTGAGTTGGTCCCTCAGGACTCTACGCAGCCTGCTTCAGAAAAAGTATTCCAAGTTCACAAAAATGATGAGTGGAGAGAGATCCTAACTTCACTCTTCTATTTGTCCAACATCTCAACATGATTCTACATGCCTTTCAATCAATGTATTGGATAGCTTGGCATATTTGTGAGACATATTTAAAAGGGGAAATTAGAGAGCACAGCTACAGTATGCCAGCTTTTTCTCACATGGATGATTCGCACATGGAATTTGTCAGATATAAGATGGTAGCTGGCAAAGCAAGTGTAATTGGCAAACTAATGATTGCTTCAGTTCAACACATGACCATTTAGGTCAGGAATTTCTGCCCTGGTAGTTCTATTCCATATGCCCACCAAAAGATTCTTTGATTTGTATTCTCGTAGTCCTAGAAATTAAAAGCACAATTTCTCAATATGCATAGTAAACTATATTTATACTTATTTATAGGAACGAGAGTCAAGTGTTAATTATTTTCCTTGCTACAGCACATATTCCTTATTCTTAGAGGGAACAACTCAAAGTTGAAGTCATCCCTTTTGGAGAACTACACAGGCTCACCAACAAAGCCACGAAAACACTCGGTGAGTCTATTATTTCTTTGGCAGCTTGTTTTTAATAATTTAATTCAACTCCAGTAGTGTAGCATATAACATCACCAATTTTTTGAAGCAGTAAACTGTGCCCATGACATGGGAGCCATAATGGATTATGGGTTTGCATGATCAAGTGTCATTGTTCTAAGTAGCGTTTCACCAGAGGCACATGATGAAAACCTCAGTCAGATCTGATATTGAACAGTCATTAAGTATTAATTCATTATAATGTATTTTTCTATCTAGACAATTTATTACTTGTCAGGAATATATAGAAGTGTTTTATATTTTCCAAAAGACTGTTAAACAAAAACACTATAATTTAAAAGCAACTAATACACCAAGTAAAGACTCTTTTTTTTAACGAAGCAGCCTTTGAAATATCCATAGGTACAAATCTTTCCAGCTATCAATGTTTTCAAGATAAGACCATGAGGTGACGGGAGGTAAAAATGAAATACATTTTTCAAAGTTGAGTTTTGCCCTATTTTTATTTAATATTAAAACAATATAATCAAGTCAAAAGTTTCATGGCTTGGTTACTCATCTATTTATGAAATCTGAATCCTACAGATTATCATGAACATTGTAAAACATATAATAATCCATTAACCCGCAAATTTTCCTAAATCACTCATGTCCACAGGCAAAAATGAGCATGCAATGGTTGTTTTTCAAACCATTTGAAGTTCCAGCATTTGAATGAAGCCCTTACATGATGATGACTGTAGCTCTACCAGTCAAAAGAGTCTGCATCTGCACACCTGGTACATTCCCTGCACAGCTCCTGCCACTCTGCCAACTTCAGGTCTGGCGGTTTCCACAGCCTGTATTCACTGTGCCTCCCTCTGCCAACATTTCCCCCACTGTAAGAGTGAATTCCTTTGCATCCCCAATCTCTCAGCTTCACCAATGCATCAAAGGCAAACGCATCCATACTGGAGGGGCAGCTGTGGAAGGGAGGAAAACGGGAGAATTAAACATGATCTCAGCACCCAGATGATTCAAATACATGCCCATGCCGTGACATTTGCTGCTGAGTGCCAGTGTTGCTGCGTGGTGTTTTAGTGAGGATCTCGTGTAGCCCAAAATGGCCTCTAACTCTCTATGCAGCCAAGGATGACTTTGAACTTCTGAGCCTCCCTCTCCATTTCCAGAGTGCTTTGTTTATAGGCACGCGCTTCCATACGTGTTATGCGGTGCTGGGGACCGAGCCCAGGACTTCATGCATGCTGTACAAGTATTCTCCAATTGATCTGCATCCTCAGTGCCTGGATCTTTTAAAACAGCTAAGGCCACTCATCTTTGTTTTCCTTCACTTTAATTATTCATAGATGTTTCGCATCTGCATACTCCATACTCCATTTCTGATTTGTTAGCTTGATGTAATGAATCCTCGGATCTTTAAAAAAAATGTTAAGCTTGTGTCTGGGGAGAGTTATGCATTTACTGAGATGGTAGTTGTCTCAGTTTTGATGTCCCTCAGTTGGTACATCTGTTTCAGCTCTTCTCACAACCACATTCACAAATTTATCATCCTGCACGTTCTTGGGTTAGGACTGCCTTAGTGCCAGAGCACAACAGTAAATTCTGCTCTGTAATAAGTTTGTGGAGGCGAAAAATAACTGGCTTTATACCTAGGATTTGTTGTGATTCTCTCTCAAAGCATACTGTAGAGATTAACTGAGAAAAAAGTCTTGGGTTTGCCCATTAAATATGGTATATGTTGCCTAAACTGTTCATATTTTACAGAATGATGAGGGCCTAATATAGAAATATTTTATGTCCTCTTGCAGCCTACAACAGTCAAGGTGCTTCTGTAGTTGCATACTTTAGTATAGTGTCATTGAACATGGTTTTTGTTAATGTTTGCCTGAAAACTTTGGCCTTTTCTGCTGTACTACATTGCTCCCATAAAATAATATACTCAGATTTAAGTGTTTTAATTACTAATTTTGTGCAGTCTTAAGCAGAATAGAAATCTTATTATAGAATGAACATAAAATAATATCAATCCCTCAAAGCTCTGGTGAGAAAATGGGAAACACCCAACACAATAGCATTACATGTGTTCTATAAAGCATCAGTGCTGATCTGTGTGATTCAGAGCTCATCTGGCCTTTATAATGCACTGGATGATTTGAAGAGCAATGATTAAATCCACAGAGCTATGAATCCATACAACAATAAACTACATTGTGAAGCGTTTCTATATTTTAGAAAAAGGAAGGCTTTCACTATGTTTAATGAGTCCAAACTAGACTCTGCACATTGTCCCTGTCCTTGGCAGAGGGTGGGATAATGCTGACACTAAGGTGTCATTTCATCATCTATGTCAACCCCATTACAGCAAACTGTATCAGATTATGTGTCTACTCAATAAATTAGGCCCACCTTGGGCTCTCAAGCTTTAAAATATTTAAAAAGTTTAGTTTAAACAAGTCTAGGTGGCTACCGAGTTTGTATATTACATTCTAAGAATTATTTCCACCAGACAGCAATTTTCACTGGGGGCACACAATAAAAAGCAGAATATTTATTGATAAAAGTAATAAATGTATAGTAAAATATATGACGAAAAAAATCAGTCCTCCATGATTCTGTTTCCCAGAACTCACCACTTTTACCATGTCTTCTTAGGTGCTTCTTATTTCAGTGTGTGGATAATATATGGATGTGTACTTGTTCATGTATGTATGTGTACATGCAGAGGTAGAGGTTAGTTTAGGGTGATTCACTCTCTACCTTATTTATTTATTTATTTATTTAAACTTTTGTTATAATGGCTTTAACTTGTTTTTAAATTAAACTTTCTGAGAATTTCATACATGAGTACTTCATTTACATAATTTTTGAGACAGGGACTCTCACTAAACCTGGCTGGACTAGCTAGCCAGAGAGCTCCTGTTCCCTCTCCTTCATGGTCATGTAATCAAACTTCAGTTCCTACTCTCTGCAAGGCAAGCCCTTTACCAACTGAGTCATCTCCTTGTTCCCCCTCCTTATGTTTATAAGGTTTATCAATTCTATGGCATACAATGACATAGTTCATCATTTTTCAGAGTGGAATTTTGGTTCTTGCATGTGTCATTCTCTGCACTATGGGCAGTTTTCTTGTTGGTACCTACAAACACCTCTACATTGTTTATGTAACTGAGTCACAGTGTGCCCAAATAATTCAATACTGATAGATATGTTATTTTAATATTTATTATTATAAACTGCACTGTTCTCATGTATGAAGATATTATGGAGTAATGGTTCTCTATGATAGATTCCTAAAATTACCTTACAAACCAATTGACTTGTATATTTTTTATTTTATTTTATTTTTTATTATCTTTTAATATTTTGGTTATTATTTTTATCTTATGTGTATGAGTGCATTGCCTGCATGTATGTAAGTGCACCCATGTTGTGAAATGCATACAGAGGTCACAAGAGGGCATTGGATACCCTGGAACTGAAGTTATAGACAGTTACTAGCACCATGTGTGTGCTGGAAACCGAACCAGGACCTCTGTAAGAGCAGCCAGTGCTCTCAACTGCTGAGCCATCTCTCAAGCTCCTATATTTTTTATTTTTAAAGCTATTGTAAGTTGCTATGTAAAATATGTGTACTGGTTTATATTTTCTCAAGCAATTCACAGTCTAAATATTATTAAGGTTTAAAATTATTTAATATATAAAACAAAACTCCATTATTATTACTTAAATTTGCCTGGTTGTTATATTATTGAGAATAAGCCTCTCCCTTGTTTGCAGCTTGTTCTTTTTAAAAAATTTATTTATTTTATTTTATGTGTATGAATGTTTCCCCTACACACCTACAAGTATGCCATGTGTGTGTCTGAAACCCATGGAAGCCATAAAAGGGTGTTAGATCCCCTGAAACTGTAGTTACAGACAGCTGTAAGCCACCATGTGGGTGCTGGGAACTGAACCATGGTCCTCTGCAAGAGCAGTAATTGCTCTTAACCACTGAGCCATCTCTCCAGCCCCAGTTTATTAATTCGTAGTCAGTGAATTGTCACTCATTTCTTATCCCTTTATCTGAGTGGTATATTTCATTTTTATTGATTGCAGTCAGCTCTTTTTTTATTTCTGTCAACACACACGCATATATACAATATATTATATATATATATATATAATAGACAAACAGATACATATATATACATAATATTTTTATGGTTGCTTTTTAAAAATATGTTTGATCAAGCTTTTCCTATGTAGATTTTTTAATTGTGAAGTAATAAAAAAAAACCCTGGTCTTTTATGATTTCTAAGTCTCATTTCTTTTTTTTTTATTTTATTTATTTTTGTATGTGTATGAATGTACTGTCTGCATGCAGGTTTGTGCCCCCGTGTTGTGCAATGCCGCGGAGGTCAGAAGAGGGTCTCGGATTCTCCTGGAGCTGGAGTTCTCCTGGAATTGGAGTTACAGACGATTCTTAGCCGCCATGTGGGTGCTGGGGATGGAACCCGGTTCCTTTGCAAGAACAGTCGGTGCTCTTAGCCGCTAGGCTATCTCTCCAGCCCCTCTAAGTCTCATTTCTAATGAGAAAATAATCCACACCCTGAAACTGTAAAAATACTCTTCTCTGGAGGCTGTAGAGTGGCTCAGCAGTTAAGAGCACTGGCTGCAAACGTCCTTCAGTGTGGGTCCATCCACTGGAGCCTGGTTCACCTACCAGAAGTCCCCATACTTGAAAGACACTGTCACTGCCCTCCCACTAGCCATCTGTTGCCACAATATCTTTGGGGGGGCAATAAGAACAGTTGAAGCTGGGCGTGATGACACAGGCCTGTAATCCCAGCACTAGGGAGGCAGAGGCAAGCAGATCTTTATGAGTTCAAGGCCAGCCTGGTCTACATAGTGAGTTCCAGGACAGCTGGGGCTACAGGGAGATTCTGTCTCAATCCCCCCCCCCAAAAAAACCCGAACAGATGAAGATAGGGGAGGTGACCCACACATCATCAAATTGCATAGTATTAAAATTATAAAAATTTCAACCAGAAATGAAAAATAAAAAAAATCAAAATCACTGGCTGCTATCACAGAGGACCCAGAGGACCCAGAGGACCCAGGTTCAGTTCCCAGCACCCACATGACAGCCAACAACTGTCCATAACTACAGTTCCAAGACACCCCAGCTTCCTCCAGCATTACACAATATGCAAACAAAACACTCATACACATACAATAAAAAGAAATATTCAAAACATTTAAAAAATACTCTTCACTGATTCTAATAGTCTCAGAGTGTACCTTTTAATCTTCTGATCATTAATTGATTTGCTAAAGAATCTCACTATCTGCCTGGGTGCACATTCTTATCAAGTAAGCACAGTGTGAAATTAATTTTTTGTAAAGAAAATTACTTTACAAATAATCTCAGTAGCTCTATGTCACATCACAGCTTTTTAAATGAGATAATGGGATCTGAGATCTCCTGAGACCAGCTGAAGTGCAGCTCTCTTCACAATAGCAAGGAGCTAGAACCAACCCAAATGCCCCTCAACTGATGAGTGGATAGAGAAAATGTGGTACATCTACACAATGGAGTTCTATGCAGCAGTAAAGAAAGATGACAACATGAGCTTTGCAGAAAAATGGCTGGAGCTAGAGGACATCATGCTGAGTGAAGTAACACAGTCCCAGAAAAACAAACGACGAATGGTATCCCTCATCTGTGGATGCTAGTGACAATTACCTAGTTGTAAGTATTTCTTGTGCATGGCCCCTTGAGCTTTTGTCCAAAACAGTTGGGAACGATGCATAGTGGAAACAACAACAACAACAACAACAACAGAAAGGACTGCATCAAAGAACTGATTGAAACAGTGAACTTCTGCTCAGAACAGTCAACTTCCACATGGAGAATATTGAGAAAGACTGAGAAAGAGATGAAAAGCATGTTTGGCAGAATGCATGAGCTCTGGTGAGGTGGGGGAATGCGGGGGACACGGGTCTAGATTTGATAAAAAAATATATATATAATATATAAATTAAAAAAAAATAAAAATAAAAATCATTTAAAAATTAGAAAATAAATAAATAAATGAAATAATGTAGATGAACGTGCCAGTAGCAATACTAGTAAAATTCACTAAATGTACATGAGCAATGATATTTGGAGCTTCTGTTATGGCAATTTTACAAGTGGTTTGGAATGTTTTTGTAATGTGAGCTATTTGGGCACCACAGAAAACTTCTAGTACTAAATAATACTTAATCCTATTGTACACAAATATGACTTTATTCTTCCAGGTTCTCAGTTCACAGCATGCTGAACTTTACTCTTTGCAATTTATAGGACCATGCTTCAGATAATGTAAGTAGAAAGCCAGTTTAGATTTATTGATTTAAATCAAAGTCAGTGAGTTTTATTAAGAAGTCCTTTGGTGCCAACTTAATGGAAAACTCTCCCACTAAGACCGAATTTTCTACTCAATTTACTTTTTTTCCAGAATGTTGCAACCTGAAATGCTTAAAACAGGATGAGAGACTGAAAATCTGTAGCATCTAGTGACATTTTTATTGAAAAAACATGCAGATTTCTCTCTGGTGTGTCAATCTCTGCAGTGGATGGTCCAGGGATCACAGAAATACTACCTTCAAAGGCACACACACCTCTCAAAGGACACACAGACCCACAGATTCCTCTAGGAAGAAAGAGCACTTTTTGCACAGTGTTGTATAAAAACTGGCTTGTGCAGGTCTTCAAATGTGCTACTGAAGAACAAGGCCCAAGTGGGCAGCTTTCCAGATGACTACGAAGCACAAGTGTGATTCCCTATTGGGCCCCATGTTATTTGATTTTTTTCAGCTAGTTGACAATATTCCAAGATTCCAAGATTTTACACCCAAACATATTAACATTTCAGTCTTATCCAGATAAAAAATGGAAGATGTGACTGCATCAGTTGTCTGTTTCAGCTTGGTAACAAGTCAGCTGGTGCTGGATATTGGCTTTTCCTATAAAGTGGGCATGCATGCTTCATAGTGTACCCCATCCATATCGTTTTTAATCTGTTTCACACTTCTGTTGTGCGACATACCCTTTAAGCAGCCATGAATATTATTCTTAAAGTACAAGGTCAGGGATGGTACTGGAAGATATGGTTTGGAGATAGAGGAAGAAATGGATCTGTTCTGTAGTATAGATTAAAATACAAGTTACATCAACTGAAACCAAGACAATCACAAAAATTATCTTGACTGACGGGATTTCTTATTGTTTAGTGGAATTTAAAATACAGTTTTCATGACAAAAATAATATAAAGAGCCATATGAAACAACACAGTTTGAGTTGAGTTAAACCTTCCCATTTAAAAATAACACCTTTGGGTCCAGTGAGATGATTTAGAGGATAAAGGTGCTTGCTGCCAAGACTGACAATCTGAATCTGACCCCTGAGGCCCACATGGTGAAAGGAAAGCCAAGTTTCATGTTGTCCTCTCACCTCCACTTGCACACAAATGCATATACATGGAAATAAATAAATGGAATGAAAATACCTTTGACAATAGAGTACTGAGACTAGGAATGATAACCCTGAAGTTCTTGTGCTATAATATTAGCTATGATCCCAGTTTCTGAGAAGGGGAAAGAGTTGAGCTGTGATACCATCACACTGAGACCTTAGTTGATTTCACGGAGTCTCAAATGCAGGCATGACCTTTTAGTGTTTTGCTAGCCAGAGACAAAGGTACTTGGCCTTTACAACCCCCCATTAACCAGTCAAAATGTAGGCTACCCCTCAATATGACCTCAGTCAAGAGACTCTTTTTCTGATGGTAATTCCAGGAGAGATACTCAGCAGAAGTCTGTCAGCTATCAGCATTCCTCCAGATGGGATAACATACACTCAGATTTGAAAGAAGATCTGTGGAACACACCATAGTATTCACTGCAGACATCTTTCTATTAATTCTAACTCAGCTTTAGCATTCCCTTGTCTGGTGCTGGATGTACTTCTTGACTCTGATTTTTTACTTTATTGTTTCTCATTACTTAATATGCTGTGAAATTTTCTTATCTAACTTGTGGCATCTCTTATACTAAGAAACTACTTTTTTTTCTTCAACATTTTAACCATTTTAATGACTCTCTAAAAATTTTATTTCCCTATTTGTTTTGTTCTCCTTTAATTTTATATTACTCTAAAATATGCATACATACTTTCCACTCATATACAGTAATTAGAGTCTGAAAGTAAGTGGTGGATTGATTCTAGAGCCCATTAAGAGATTTACATTATAACAACATAGTTGCTTTCAGATAAACAGAAATATAACAATAATGTTGTTCAGCTTGCCTTTCATCTGGGGATTTGGTGTTAGCATCCACAAATGAGGGAGACCATTCACCACTTGTTTTCCTGGGACTGTGTTACTTCACTTAGCATAATGGCTCTGAGTTCCATCCATTTACCTGCAAAGTTCATGATATCATCTTTCTTTACCGCTGCATAGAACTCCATTGTGTAGATGTACCACGTTTTTGTCATCCACTCATCAGTTGAGGGGCATTTGGGTTGGTTCCAGCTCTTTGCTATTGTGAAGAGAGCTGCAATCAACATAGATGTGTATGTATCTTTGCAGTAGGATGAGTCTTGTGGGTATATACCCAGGAGTCGTATGGCTGGGTCAGGTGGTAGGCTCATTTTGAGTCTTTTAAGGGTTCTTCACACTACTTTCCATAATGGTTGTATGAGTTTACATTCCCACCAGCAGTGGATGAGTGTTCCTCTTTCCCACAACCTCTCCAGAATTTGGTGTCTTTTGTGTTCTTGATCTTAGCCAGTCATATTGGAGTTAGATGATATCTGAGAGTAGTCTTAATTTGCATTTCCTTAATTATTAAGGATGTTGAACACTTTTTAAGATGTTTCTCAGCCATCTTTACTTCTTCACTGGTGAAGTCTCTGTTCAGCTCTTTACTTCATCTTTTGAGTAGGTCATTTGTTTTCTTCTTTGTTTTTTGAGTAGTCTATATGTTCTTGATGTTAATGCTCTGTCAGATGAATCACTGGTGAAGATTTCCTCCCACTCTGTGGGTTTTCTCTTCACTTCCTTGATTGTTTCTTTCACTGTACAAAAGCTTTTGATTTTGATGAATTCCCACTTGTTGACTCTTGACCTTATTTCCTGTGCAGCTGCTGTCTGATTTAGAAAGTCTTTTCCTATGCCTATGTCTTGTAGGTTGTTGCCAACTTTTTCTTCTATCACCTTAGGTTTCGGATTTCATGTTGAGATCTTTGATCTACTTGGAGTTTATTTTTGTGCAGGGTGAGAGGTAGGGGTTTAATTTTGTTGTTCTACAAATGGTAAACCAGTTTTGCCAGCACCATTTGCTAAAGATGCTATGCTTCCTCCATTGAGGTTTTTTTTGCCCTTTTGTCAAATATGAGGTGGAAAAAAAATCCTTAAATTCATATGGAAAAACAAAATGCCCGAATAGCTAAAGCAACCCTGAGTGAAAAATGCAATACAGAGCGGATTACTCTACCAGACTTCAAGCTATATTACAGGGCCATAGTCATGAAGACAGCCTGGTACTGGCATAAAAACAGACCTGTTGACCAATGGAACAAAATTGAAGATCCAAACTTGAGCTCATACAATTTCAGCCACCTCATATAAGAAACTACTTTTTTTTAAATTTTTTTAAATTTTATTTATTTATGTATGTGTATGAATGTACTGTCTGCATGCAGGTCTGTGCACCCGTGTCGTGCAATGCCACGGAGGTCAGAAGAGGGTGTCAGATTCCCCTGGAACTGGAGTTCTCCTGGAATTGGAAAGAAACTACTTCTTAAGGAGTTAAATATCTATATTTTTATTCTCTGATATTCAAACAATGATTGCCTTGCACAAAGCAGAATGAATAAGTCATTTCTCTGACCATAGCTGAGGGGCTTACCATTGAGTATCTATCTTTAGAGACATCTGTAAAAACTAGCTACAATGCCTTCATAAGAAAGGATTCTCGGGGCTGAAGAGATGGCCTAGCGGTTAAGAGCACCGACTGCTCTTGCAGAGAACCCGGGTTCGATCCTCAGCACCCACATGGCGGCTGAGAACCATCTGTAACTCCAATTCCAGGATAACTCCAGTTCCAGGGGAATCCGACGCCCTCTTCTGACCTCTGCGCATTGCACGACATGGGTACACAAACCTACATGCAGACAGTACATTCATACACATAAAAAAATAAAAAAAAATAAAAAATAAAAAATAAAGGATTCTCACTTGGGGACTTTAGAGAGAATCCTATCACTCTGAAAATTCTAGCAATGAAGAAAAATATATCACAGGTTATCCTAAAGACAGATTATATTTGATCACCAAATAACCAGAAATTAAGATTCTGATGAAACACACAGGCAATTAGAAGTGATTTTTAAGTTGCTTCACAATTGCAAATTTCTAAGTGACTGCTTAGAAATTTATTCTAATAAAAGAAGAAGCATTAAAATGATGGGACACAAGGTCTGAATAATACATTTCCAGACACCATATCCTAAATATACAGTGAGAAATGTCTTCATGGAAATCAGATTGGGGCTTTCAATAATGAAGAGCCAGGAAATCTGAGGAGCTGGGCACTGGCAGGTGTCTTCACAGCTGTACAGCTAAAAATCTCTAAGTTACATGTTGCTTGCTAGTGTTAGTGTTACATCTTAGACCAATTTTTAATGGAGCCTCTACTTTACTTTCCAGATTTGTGACAGTCTGGATGGGAACACACACATTCTCATGCTTTTGTCCCTGCTGTACCACTAAAATTTTACAATAATTTTTTTCTTTTACTTTCTTCCTCATCCTCTCCCAAGATCTACACCATTGACATGTGAACATCCTGCTTGGTATAAAAAAGTGAAAGCCATTCAAGGAATTTTCTTTCTCATATTTCAAATAAACAGCTTTTCTCATTACATGTCATAATTTTTTACATTTTGAAAACTTCTTGGATTTGACATCTGTATCCAAAGTTGAAAACTACTAGCAAGCATAATATCTCTTATTTTAAGTAAAATATTTCCTTCATTAAGCAAAGTTGATTTATGTTAGAAAATCTAATAAAAGTGAAGGACATTTGATCTTTATTCATCTGCTTAGTCACTCCTAATATTCCTAGGCATTTTGCATTTAAAGTGAGAGATTTAAGAATGCAATCCTTGGTAAATAGATTTCAAGTCCTCTTACCTATTTCATAAACAAAAGAAGCATTGTTATATTGAGACGATAGTCAAATAAGCTATTTGATTTAACTTGATTATCCTTTCTCTATTACTCTCTTTAAACCTTATCTTTTGTTATAAAAAGTAGTTTGAATTTTTTGAAAGATAATAATCAAGGAGATTAGGCATTTTGACTACTAATGCATCAGTGTTGAACAAAGTATGAATCTTTCAGAAGAATGAGAGCTAAGAGAAATTAGATGAAGTCCAGGTAGAAGTGCTTAGGTTGAGATGAGAGCAGACATTTTATGAATGATCAAGTAAGCTGTGCATAATCAGAAAAGCAGCTATTGGCTAAGCCAAGCCACTTATATGGCTTTTAGTATATAACTGGTAGCCTTCCATCCTGGTCTACTAAGAATTTTACATTCAATTATATTATCTGTAATGTCTAGTGACCAGATGCATTTTGCTCATGTAGACCAAAGTTTTTCCAAGTATCTAGTCCTATTAGATGCTACCATATGTCACCTAAGATTGAGAAATACTTTAACTGGAACTGACTTTCTAGTTAATCTCTCATCCAATACCATATTGGCAACTTTCAATTTATTGTAATTCTTGTTATAGATGATGAGTCAATAGCTTGTTTGAAAACCACTGAAATAAAATTACAAAACAAAAAACAAGGAAGCAAATTCCATTAATAATCTTTAAACAGAATATACAGTGAATGTACTTGAAGCTTTCTATTTGTTTGAAATCACATCCTGTGTATATGTATATACCCTCACATCTTGCAGTGATTACTGTGGTGGCATTTTTTTTTAAATAGCTCTTAAATCTTCCAAACATATCCTCATTAAGTAATTTCCCTTCAGTGCAAAGATATTCTTTCCTTAGAACCCCATAATTAGATAAAGCAATCCAGGACATAGTCTTCCTGGTGAGCTCATTAGCACACTATTCCCAGACTACAAGGATCAGCCACACAGCAATGATGAGTTATCAAACCTCCAGAAAAGCCAAAGAAGCTTCTTTGCTGTTTTCTCTGTGAAACATCTTGCACTCAGTCATCGGGGAACTGACAACATGAAACACAGCTCCCAACCATTTAGGTACTTCCAGAATTCTTGCCAGCTTTTGACCTCACAATTCCAGTTATCAACCCAAACCAAGAGGACGCAGGACAGGTGAAGGGAGGGATATGAATTTTTAGATTACCATCAGTGGCCATGAAGTTCCTTTCCTCTGTGAACGATTCTTCACATTAACCTCTATCTGGACTTACAGATGTCCAGAAGTGTTTGGACCATAAAATAAGCTTAAGAACAGAGGTAATCTCTCAAAATACCCAGGACCACAATAGTATAGAAATAATAGGAAATTCACGAACATATATTTTTTTCCTAGAAAAATATAAAACTTTCAGCTCACCTGTTTCTAAAAATAAGAACAGAGCAACTAAATTCAAAAAGTAAAGCAAATATTTTTATTGATTTTATTTTATTTATTTATTTTTTGGTCTTTTTGAGACAGGGTCCCTCTGTAGCCTCAAAGATAGGCAACGACTTAAGGTAAAAGGGTAGAAAAAAATTTTCCAAGCAAATGGTACCAAAAAGAAAGCAGGTGTTGCTATTTTAATATCAGACAAAATAGACTTCAAAGTAAAAGAAATCAGAAGAGACAAAGAAGGCCATTACATCTTTATCAAAGGAATAATTGACCAGGAAGATTTCACAATCATGAATATATATGCACCAAACTCTGGTGCACCAAACTTTATAAAGACAATTCTCCAAGACCTCAAGGTACAGATTAACCCCAGCACACTCATAGTAGGGGACTTCAATACCCCACTGAGTCCCCTTTGAACAGGTCAACTGGACAAAGAATAAACAGAGAAACATCTGAACTGAACAAACAGACCTCACAGACATCTACTGAATATTTCACCCAAATACCAGAAAATACAATTTCTACTCAACACCCCATGGAACATTCTCCAAAATTGACCACATACTGGGACACAGAAAAAACCTCCACAAATACAAAAAGATTGAAATAATGTCATGCATTCTATCAGACCACAGTGCAATAAAGCTCAATATCAACACCAGGAGAAGCCCTACTGCCTACAAGAACACATGGAGACTAAACAACACATTCCTGAATAATGAATGGGTCAAGGAAGAAATAAAGAAATAAAAGCATTCCTGTAATTGAATGACAATGATAATACAACACAACAAAACCTATGAGATACTTTAAAAAGCAGTCCTAAGAGGGAAGTTTATAGCCCTGGGTGCCTACATTAGAGAAACAGAAAGAGCACAAGTGAATGATCTAACACTGCAGCTAAAAACACTTGAGAGACAACAACAAATGAACCCTAAACACAACAGACAGGAAGAAATAACAAAAATCAGAGCAGAAATCAATGAAAGAGAAAGAAAGAAAGAAAGAAAGAAAGAAAGAAAGAAAGAAAGAAAGAAAGAAAGAAAAAAGAAAGAAAGAAAACAATACAAAAAAATCAATGAAACCAAATGTTGGTTCTTTGAGAGAATAAACAAGATAGACAGACCTCTAGCCCAGTTAACCAAAAGAAAGAAAGAACAACTCCAAATCAAAAGAATTTGTGATGAAAGGGGAACTATCACAACAGACAATGAAAAGATCCAAACAATCATATGAGAATACTTCAAAAACCTATACTCTGCTAAGTTCGAAAACCTAGGAGAAATGGATGAATATCTGAAATCCTGGGAATCACCAAAGTTTAACCACGAAGAGATTGACAGCTTAAACAGATCCATAAAATATGAACAAATTGAAGATGTAATAAGAAACCTCCAAACTAAAAAAGTCCAGGCCCAGATGGTTTCATGGCAGAATTCTATAAAACATTTCAAAAAGACCTACAACTATTATTACTGAAACTGTTTAGAAGGATACAGACAGAGGGAATTCTCCCAAATTCCTTCTTTAAAGCCAGCATCACTCTAATACCAAAACCAGGCAAAGATACAATAAAAAAGAACTATAGCCCCATCTCATTAATGGACACAGATGCAAAAATTCTCAACAAAATACTTGCAAACTGCATACAGACCCACATCAAGAAGATCATCCATCATGACCAAGTTGGATTCATACCAGAGATGCAGGGATGGTTCAACATACAAAAATCAATAAATATCATAAAACACATAAATGGTCTGAAAGACAAAAGCCACATGATCATCTCAATTGATGCTGAAAAAGCCTTTGACAAAATCCAGCATCCTTTCATGCTTAAAGCCTAGAGGGAATTGGATTGGAGGGATCATTCCTCAATGTAATCAAAGCCATATACAGGAAACCCACAGGCAACATCATCCTAAATGGGGAAATAACAGAAACATTCCCTTTCAAGGTAGGAACTTGGCAAGGCTGACCCCTGTCACCACTCCTCTTCAATATAGTGCTTGAAACCCTTGATAGGGCAATAAGTCAAGAAAAGGAAATTAAAGGAGTACTAATTGGAAAAAAGGAAGTCAAGCTATCCCTTTTAGCTAAGGATATGATTGTTTACCTAAGGGATGCTAAAAATTCCACCAGAAAACTCCTAGAATTGATTAAGAGTTTCAGTAAAGTGGCAGGATACAAAATCAACATACAAAAATCAGTAGCCTTTCTTTACACCAACAACAAGCAACTGAAAAAGGAATTCAAGGGGACCTTCCCACTCACAATAGCCTCAAAAACAATAAAATGCCTAGGAACAAACCTAATCAAAGACACCAAAGATCTCTACAACAAAAATTTTAAACATTTAAAGAAAGAAATTGAAGAAGACATCAGAAGATGGAAAAACCTCCCATGCTCATGGATTGGAAAAATTAATATAGTAAAAATGTCCATTCTACCCAAAATATTGTACAGATTTAATGCAATCCCAATTAAAATCTCCAAGAGTTTCTTCACAGGCTTGGAAAAAAAGCCCTTAATTTCATATGGGAAAACAAAAGACCCCAAATAGCCAAAGCAACCCTGAGTGAAAAGAGCAATACAGGGGAGATATGTATACCAGACTTCAAACTATACTACAGGGCTATAGTCATAAAAACAGCCTGGTACTGGCACAAAAACAGAGCTGTTGACCAATGGAACAAAACTGAAGATCTAATCTTGAGCACATACAATTTCATCCCTCTCATATTTGACAAGGAGGCCAAGAAGACACAATGGAGGAAAGACAGCATCTTCAGTAAGTGGTGTTGGCAAAACTGGATCACCACTTGTAGAAGAATGAAATTAAAACCCCTACCTCTCACCCTGTACGAAAGTCAACTCCAGATGGATCAAAGACCTCAGCGTGAAACCCCAAACTCTGAAGGCGATAGAAGAAAAAGTTGGCAGCAAACTACAAACATAGGCATAGGAAAAGACTTCCTAAATCAGACAGCAGCTGTGCAGGAAATAAGATAGACAATTGACAAATGGGACCTCATTAAATTCAAAAGGTTCTGTACAACAAAAGAAACAATCAAGGAAGTGAAGAGAAAACCCACAGAGTGGGAGGAAACCTTCACTGCAGATACATCTGACAAAGCATTGATTTCCAGAATATATAAACTACTCAAAAAACAAAGAAGAAACAAAAAAAATGACCCCACTCAACAGATGGAGCAAAGACCTGAACAGAGACTTCACATGTTAGGAATCAGAGATGGTGAGAAACATCTTAACCCGTCAACATCCAAAATCAAAAAATTTAAGGAAATGCAAATTAAAAACCACTTTAAGATATCATCTCCACTCCAATAAGACGTCTGATCAAGAAAACAACATGATACCGAAGTGCTGCGAGAGGTTGTGGGGAAAGGGGAACTCTCTCCCACTGCTGTGGGAATGTGAACTAGTACAGCCACTCATGGGAAGCCAGTGTGGAGAACCCTTGGAAGACTCAAAATAGCCTTGCCACCCTGACCAGTCCATACCATCCTTGGTATATACCCACAAGATCTCTCTTACCACAGAGTACACCATGCCACAGCCATGTTTATTGCAGCTCTCTTCACCATAGTGAAGAGCTGGAACCAACCCAGTGCCCCTCAACTGATGAGTGGATAGGGACAAATGTGGTACATCTACAGTGGCGTGGAGTTCTATGCAGCAGTAAAGGAAGATGACAGCATGAACCTCTTTGCAGATAAATGGATGGAGCTAGAAGTTTCTGCTATGTGAAGTAACACAGTCCCAGAAAAACAAAGGATGAATGGTATCTCTCATCTGTGGATGCTAGTGCCAGTTCCCAATTATATGGCAAACTGAGCAACGTTAATGTGATCTGAAAACAATTGTGCTCTTATATTGTGAATCCCTTTGAGTTCAAGGCCAGCCTGGTTACATAGTGAGTTCCAGGATAGCTGGGGCTACAGGAAGACCTGATTCAAAAAGAAAAAAAGAAGAGAAAATATACTATAAGTATATATATATATATATATATATATATATTGTCTTACTGAGACAGGGTCTCCCCATAGCTCCAGACCAGGCTGGCCTTGAACTCACAGAGCACCTGCCTCTGCCCCCAAGTGCTGGGAGTAAAGGCACATACTACCAGGGCTGGCAAAAAATTATTATAAATTTGTGAAAACTATGAGGAACCCAACATTTCTCAGCCTATTGTCTGAAATTAAGTGTAAAAAAATCAGGAGTCCTACAATAAAGAAAATGGCTTTAAAAAAATAAATAAAAAAATAAAGAAATAAAAAAATTAAAAAAGCATTTAAAAATATTTTTATTGGAAGTTTTGTGTATTTCATACATCATTTATCAGTCCAATTTAGAATCATTTCCCTTTCCCTGCCCTCTACGCCACCTGAGTTCATGCATTATGCCATACATGTCTTGAATCTTTTTCTGAGTGATTTTAAAGTTTTTCAAAGCAGAGTATTATTGTTTTGGGGAGAACGTCACTGTTTCAGTCAGTTTATTGTATACGTTCTTTTGTTGTTGTTGTTCCCTCCAACTTGTATTGCTTCAACATATGCATATATATACATATATATATATATGTATATATATATATATATATCACTTATACTAAAATGTTGTCATCTGAAACTAAGCTGTATGTCATTTCTCAATCATATTTCAGGATTCACATTTTTCCCTTTTAATTTTGTATTACTCTAAATTATGCATACATACTCTCCACCCATATACCAAAATTACAAAGTCTGAAAATAAATAGTAGGTTAATTCTAGAGCCTGTTAAGTGATTCACATTATAAGAGCACAGTTGCTTTCATAAAAAGAGGAATATTACATTAACATCATTCAGTTTGCCTTACAAAAGGTACTTGGTGCTAACATCCACAAATGAGGGTTACCATTTGTCATTTGTTTTTATGGGACTGTGTTACTTCACATAACATAATGGGTTTTAGTTCCATCCATTTACATGCAAAGTTCATGATGTCATCTTTCTTTACCACTACATGGAACTCCATTGTGTAGATGTACCACATTTTCTTTATCCACTCATCTGTTAAGAGACACTTGGGTTGGTTTCTGCTCTTAGCTATTGTGAAGAGAGCTGCAATAAATATGGCTATGCATGTATCTCTTTGGTAGGATGAGTCTTGTGGGTATATACCCAGGAATGGTATGACTGGGTCAAGTGGTGGGCTCATATTGAGTCTTTTAATGTTTCTCCATGCTGCTTTCCATAGTGGTTGTACAAGTTTACATTCCCACTATTTTTTATATAAAGTACTATCTATAGTTTCAGCATCCATAGAAATTTTATAATGCATCCCTTGTTCATGAAGATCTACAGCTACCATAGACTGAAAATGAACATTCCAATTTATAAAGGCCTTATATAAATTGATATGAAGATGCAAAAACGCCCAGGGGGTTATGGATAAAGAACACATACAATTCACACAGAAGTAAACAGATAATAAAAGATTTCTAATTCATAATAAAGAAATCAAATGAAAACTGCATGATTAATATTTGTTGCATTTAGTTTAAAAATGAGTCAACCCGGGGCTGGAGAGTTAAGAGTGTGGACTGCTCTTGCAGAGGACCCAGGTTCGATCCCCAGCACCCACGTGGTGGCTGAGAACTGTCTTTAATTCCAGTTCCAGGGGAATCCGACATCCTCTTCTGACCTCTGCAGCATTGCATGACATGGGCGCACAAATCTACATGCAGACAGTACATTCATACACATAAAAAAATAAATAAATAAAATTTAAAAAAATAGTCAACCCTATTGAGAATGAGAAATGACAACTGGAGTTGAGGTAAAGGTTAAAAGAGCATACTTCCTGCTTCCTCACTGCTTCAATTAAACCTTATCATGAAAGCCCACTGAAATGTGACAAAAATCTTAAAATACTCAGACCCCTTTGCTTAGTAACTTTCAATGCAGTGATTCAAAACAGGTAATCTTGGCCATGCAGCTGGGAGGCAGAGGCAGGCAGATTTCTGTGAGTTCAAGTCAGTATGATCTACATAGAGAGTTCCAGGCCAGCTGGGACTACAGGGAGACCCTGTCTCAAAAAGACCGGAAAAAAAAAAAGTTTATTTTTAACTTAAGGTTAAAAATTTTAAAGATGAATATCTCTCTCTAAACAGAAGGAAAAACAAAAACAAAAAACCTAAGGTAAAAAGAATAGTGATCACAAAATACTCAGACCCCTTTGCTTAGTAACTTTCAATGCAGTGATTCAAAACAGGTAATCTTGGCCATGCAGCTGGGAGGCAGAGGCAGGCAGATTTCTGTGAGTTCAAGTCAGTATGATCTACATAGAGAGTTCCAGGCCAGCTGGGACTACAGGGAGACCCTGTCTCAAAAAGACCGGAAAAAAAAAAAAGTTTATTTTAACTTCAGGTTAAAAATTTTAAAGATGAATATCTCTCATAACATTTATATGACAAAAAAGAAACTACCAGGGCTGTAGAGATGGCTCAGTGGTTAAGAGCACCAACTGCTCTTGCAGAAAACCCGGGTTTGATTCCCAGCACCCACATAGCAGCTAAGAACCATCTTTAATTCCAATTCCAGGGGAATCCGACGCCCTTTTCTGACCTCCACGGCTTTGTATGACATGGGTGCACCAACCTACATGCAGACCGTACACTAATATACATGAAAAAAAAAAAAAGAAAGAAACTGCCTAATGGCTTGATATAAAACCATTATTCAGGACGGATTCACTGACAACCTAAAGAATGTCAGGCTTATGCAGGAGCTGAGAAAATTGAAGCTGAAAAACAGATAAGGAGCTCATGTTGCAAGAGGGCCAGAACAAGCAGTGACTGAATGTCATCAATCACTGCCCCTAGCTTCCTAGGAACCCTCCTACACAGATCTATAGAAAGCCTTGAAGGGAGAGATGGCTGTGAAAAAGTTCTGAGTTGCAGGGGGAATCTTTTGAGTCTTCGTAATGAGGAGAAGGGCGGAAGAAACAAAAGCCAATATTGCTGCCAATGGTAATAAGGCACAGTAAGAGAATAACTAAGCCATACGTGAATGCTCCAAAATACTGTTTGGCTTTACAAATGATGTATGTCCATGCAGGGATTTCTGCAATATGATAAATATTTATGATAGGCAAACCAGGCCCATAATTTTATGTATTAGTCTTTCACAATTATAGAAAAATGCATAGAAGACCACTGGGGGAAAGGGGTCTGTACTGTTAAGAATGATTGCCCTTAAACGAACTTAGTAGGATGTTTTTTCATTGTGTTTCTCTTTTGACAATATTTTATTCTTTTCAAAAACTCTGTAAAGAGAACATATTAAATTAATAACCCAGGAATGTTCAAAACTGGAGAATAAAGAAAAGATGTCCAATGAATATTTCACTCGGGTTACTAAAAAAAAAAAAAATCAACTTAGAGCTACATATCTTAGCATTCCTTCACGTAGGCTGCAGAGATTTTTCATTACCCTGTGCTAGGACAGCATGGTCTTAATCTTTCTAATGCATGCCTTTTTATTTTGCTGTCCTGTTGATACATTTTCTGAAGTCACATTTACCGAGACCCCCGAACAAGACATTTAAGCAGATTTCACTTGACTGCCTCGGAGCCGACTCCCATCCATCCTTTTTCCACCCCCACTGCATTTCATAGGCTAAAATATGAGAAAACTTGAGTGTCAGCTTTACTCAGATGATGGAAGACCTTGACAGCAACTCCATCCCCTTGTAAAAACTCTCAGTCAGCATGAAACCTACTTAGTATAATAAACACCACAGCATTAACTATTTTCACAGGTGAATTGTCCTGTGGGGAGCCCACCCATAAATTAGAAGGACAGGCTAGAGCAAGCAGAGTGGTTCCAGCAAGAAGAGGAGGAAAAGGAGTTTAGCTCCAAACCCCCACTGATGGAAGGTCAGAGGCCTGTTGACACTGACAATTCATGAGAACATTTTTCCTTAAAACAGCAGAGCATTAGAACCTGACACATTACTTTTAAAAACTCAATAGAAGCAGAAAAGGTTTTCAAAGATATGAAATATTGTGAGCCCAGAAAGGGCTGCAAGGTTTGTGGCCTGTCAGCCAAACGTAGATTTCCTTATAGCAAAAAGACCTTCCAAATGCTACTGAAACCACAGTGGGTAAAGAGTGGAATTATAAGCCACTGGGAGCCCTACTTCTAATTTACCATTGATATTCAGTTTCTAGCTTTATCTATAAAACATTCAGCAAAGACTACAGCTCAAGTCATCCTTAATGTGAGTGGCTCCTTATCCTATTTTTCCAGTTTGAACAATGCTATCACATTTGATTTTAACAGTGCAGCTGTCCACTGAGTCTTCAAAAGACCATTTTCAGAAATGCATCACATATAGCACGAAAGTCCAAATAGCACTCTGCAGAAAGATAGGAAAATCAATGGATTCTGTGATTTAATAAGTTTGGTAAACTGCTGATATCCCCTAGATTCTCAATGGAAATTTCCATATTAAAGTTTATAAGAAATCTGTGATAAAGAAAATAACTTTGTTTAAATCATCACTAACTTATTTTTACATTTAAAATTTTTGGAGAGCTGGTTCTGTGGTTGTTTGTTTGTTTGTTTGTTTGTTTGACAGGGTCTCCTTAGTCCCAGTCTGCCTGGAAGTCACTATATAGATCAAGGTGCCCTCAATCTCATAGAGATCTTCTTGTCTCTGCCTCCTGAGGTCTGGAATTAAGGCAAGAGACACCATACCTGGGGTCATTTGTTTTTAATTTTTGCAGTTTTCATACAATATGACTTGATGGTCTTTATACTATCTTCCCTATCTCCACCTTCCCTTATTACCAATTTAATGTACTCTAATATATAGATATAGATACAGATACAGATATAGATATAGATATATAGAGATATATCTAATATATTTATATATATATCACATGGAACTTGATTTGTGTCCCCAAATATCCTCAGTATGGGTCCATCAGTGTGGGACTTACCAAGAGTTCCATCCCTGTGAGAGATTATCTCTGCCCCTCCAAGCAGCCATCTGTTGCCATGATTTTCCTTTTTTTTTTTTTTTTTTTTTTTTGGTCTTTTTGAGACAGGGTCTCCCTATAGCCCCAGCTGTCCTGGAACTCACTCTGTAGACCAGGCTGGCCTTGAACTCACAAAGATCCACCTGTCTCTGCCTCCCAAGTGCTAGGACTAAAGGCGTGCGCCACCACGCCCGGCTCATGATTTTCTTAAGTAGGATTAAAGTTTCTTGCCAACTACCTCATATCTATGCTGGGCTATTTTTTCCACTTTGAACTTGCACAGGACTTGTGCCTACTGTCACCATTGCTGTGAGTTCATGTGAGTACCTGAGAAACTGTCTGGAAAGCATTTCCTTGTGGTCATCCACCACTTCTGGCGCTTACAATCTTTCCGCCACTCCCTCTTCTGCTATGATCCTTGAGCCTTGAGAAGCAGCAGTTTGATTATAGGTGTCCTATTCGAGGAAAAGTGTTCTGCAGCCTCTTGATCTCTGCATGTTGGCAAGTTGTGGGTTTCTGTGTTAATCACCATCTATTGCATAAGTAAACTGCTCTGATGAGAGTTGAGAAATGCTTTAATTCTATGGCTATAAGAGTAAGTCATTAAGAGTCTGTTTAATGGGGCTGGAGAGATGGCTCAGTGGTTAAGAACACTGATTGCTTTTGCAGAAGACCTGGGTTCGATTCCCAGCAGTCACATGGCTGCTAAGAACCATCTTTAAGCTGGGCGTGGTGGCGCATGCCTTTATTCCTAGCACTAGGGAGGCAGTGGCAGGTGGATCTCTGTGAGTTCAAGGCCAGCCTGGTCTACAGAGTAAGTTCCAGGCCAGCTGGGGCTACAGGGAGACCCTGTCTCAAAAAAAGAAAAAAAAAAGCTTCTGTTTAATGTAACTATTTTTTTTCCTTCTGGTCCCTTCTGTAGCATCTTCCAGCGATGTGAATGATAGGCAGTAGAGGTGAGGCTTTGGAGTCAGCACCAGCTCGATTTCTCCTTGTTTGATCTACAGCTCAAGTATGTAGTATCTTCAGCAATAGGGTCTTACCACCCAGTTCTGGAAGGTAGCTAAGAGCCAGTACTGTTTGAAGGTCTATGGAACCTGTGATGGACAGCTTCTAGACAGGGAGTCCATTCCTGGCATTGGATTTTTTTAGCTTATGATATCTAGCGAGGACAATGTCCCCCTAATATACAATAAGTCCTTTTAATCTCCTTTTTATAAAATATTTTATTGTTTTGTGTATTTCATAAATCATTTCTCAGTCCAATTTAGAAACATTCCCTTTTCCATGTCCCCCACCCCACCCCAGTTCATGCACTCTGCCATACAGGTCTTGTTTCTTTTTCTCAGTCTTTTTAAAGTTTTTCTCTGCAGAGGTTTATTGTTTGGGCAGAAGTTAACTGTTTCAGCCAGTTCTTTGACCCAGTCCTTTTTTTGTTGTTGTTCCCTCCCATTTGTATTGCGTCAAAATATACCGAGATTTACGTCACATATATACCAAAATTATGACTTCTGAAAATAAACTGTATGTTAATTTCTTTTTAAATTTTACTTATTTATTTATTTATTTATTTATTTATTTATTTATTTGAATGTACTGTCTGCATGTAGGTCTGTGCACCCGTGTCGTGCAATGCCGCGGAGGTCAGAAGAGGCTGTTGGATTCCCCTTGAACTGGAGTTCTCCTGGAATTGGACTTATAGACAGTTCTCAGCCACCATGTGGGTGCTGGAGATCAAACCCGGGTCTTCTGCAAGAGCAGTCAGTGCTGTTAAACACTAGGCCATCTCTCCAACCCCTGTTAATTTCAAAATATGTTTAGGAGTTCACATTTTCCCTTTAATTTTATATTACTGTAAAATGAGAATACATACCCTCCACCCATATACCATAATTACAAAGTCTGAAAATAATGTATATGTATATGTTTATAATTTTTTTGGTTTTTCTGAGATAGGGTCTCCCTTTAGTCCCATCTGGCCTGGAGATCACTCTGTAGACCAGGCTGGCCTTGATCTCACAGAGATCTACCTGCTTCTGCCTCCCAAGTGCTAGGATTAAAGGCATGCACCACCACACCTGGCATGTATGTATATCATTAAAGAAGCACCTATAGTACCAGGTTTCTGTACTGCATTTTCTTTTTTTATTAAATGAAATTCTTTTATTGATGTTTTGTGTATTTCATACATCATTTTTCAGTCCAATTTGAACATATTCCCCTTTCCCTGCCCCCACCCCACCCCAGTTCGTGCATTCTGTCATACAAGTCTTGCATCTTTCTCTCAGTCTTTTTATAGTTTTTCTCTGCAGAGGTTTATTGTTTTGGCCAGAGTTTAACTGTATCAGTCAGTTCTTTGACCCAATCCTTATGTTGTTGTTGTTCCCTCACATTTTTGTTGCTCCCAAATATGCCTATATATGCCAAAATTATGACCTCCATAAATAAACTATGTTAAATCCAAAGTATGTTTAGGAATTCACATTTTCCCTTTAATTTTATACTACTCTGAATATGAATACATAACTTCCACCCATACACGGTAATTACAACGTCTGATAAGTGGTAAGTTAATTCTAGAGCCTGTTAAGAGATTCACATTATAACAGCACAGTTGCTTTCAAATAAAAAGAAATATAACAATAACATTTCTCAGCTTGCCTTTCAACTGGGGGATGTGGTGCTAGCATCCACAAATAAGAGATACCATTCTTTGTTTGTTTTCCTGAGACTGTGTCACTTCACTTAGCATAATGGTTTCTAGTTCCATCCATTTGCTTGCAAAGCTCATGATGTCATCTTTCTTTACTGATGCATAGAACTCCGTTGTATAGATGAAACCACATTTTTGTTATCCACTTGTCAGTTGAAGGGCATTTGGGTTGGTTCCAGCTCTTCCCTATTGTGAAGAGAACTGCAATAAACATGGCTGTGCATGTGTATCTTCAGTAGGATGAGTCTTGTGGGTATATACCCAGGAGTGGTATGACTGGGTGTGCTGGATAGTTTTAGTGTCAACTTGACACACCTGGGTTGAGGGAGCCTCAATTGGGGAATTTGCTCCATTGGATTGGCCTGTGGCCACATCTGTGGTGTATTGTCTTGATTGTTGAGCAGTGACAGTATAAGAAGGCAGGCTGGGCATGAGCCAGAGAGCAAGCCAGTGGGCGAGCAGTGGACA
This sequence comes from Rhizomys pruinosus, assembly GCA_009823505.1. Lineage (NCBI taxonomy): Eukaryota > Metazoa > Chordata > Mammalia > Rodentia > Spalacidae > Rhizomys > Rhizomys pruinosus. Next base: position 3,882,826 of record VZQC01004693.1, on the reverse strand, counting down.
GCATTCCTCCATGGCCTGTGCTTCAGCTCCTGCCTCCAGGTTCCTGCCCTGAGTTCTTACCTTGGGCTCCCTGAGTGATCAACTGTGACCCAGGAGATGTAAGCTGAATAAACCCTTTCCTCCCCAAGTTGGTGTCGGTCAGAGTGTTTTGTCACAGCAATGGAAGACAAACTAGGACAGAAATTGGTACCAGAAGAGTGGGGTATTGCTGTGACAGACCTGACCTTGGTGTTTTGGGGAAGGATTGTGGAGGCGTTTGGAACTTTGGGCTGGGAAGATCATTGAATGCCTAAAGATCGTTGCTGTGGAGCTTGGAGCAGTTTTGCTGAAGGAGTTGTAGAAGATGGAGGCCTGGCTTGTGAAGTTTCTAGTTTCAAAGGAGAGCAGAGATCATCAGGACTGTGTAATCTGTGGGTTCTGGTCAGCTGGGGCTGTGGAGAATCAGCTGTAAGTAACAAGAGACCAGAACCTGAAGTGAAACTTTTGTGGTACTGGGGCAATTGATGCTGGTTAGCTGGGGCTGAAAAATCAGCTGTAAGTAACAAGAGACCAGCATCACTGAGGTGAAATCTTCTGGGGAGAATATCTTCAAGGTCAGCACACAGAAGCTGTGACCCAGAAAGGGCCTGAGCCTCCATCTCGAGCCAGAAGCCGGACTTGGTAACGTGTAAGAGTCTCCTATATGGTTCCGGTGTTGAAATTTGAGGGGGTCACAGAGAGCAGCCGAGGCTTGGCACTGTGAGAGGTCAGGAAAGACCATTGGTGGAAGTGCACCTCGGTTGCTGTGAAGACCCCAGGATTGCAGGGGTCATGGAGAGAAGCTGAGGCTTTGCACCAGGAGAGGTCAGAAGAGACCATTGGTGAAGGTGCTGCCTCAGTTTCAGTAGCGACCCCAGCTTTTTGGAGATGCCGGTACCCTGGGACGACCACCAAGAGCAGCGGTAGGTGTAGAATGGAGTCGGCCTGGGCCTGCGAGATGAGTGTGCCACGGACGGCAGAGTCGGAGAGGGGGAGCTGCCGAGACCCTTTGGAGCCCAGAAGATCGTGAGTGAATCCCAGGTGTCCAGCCTTGAGCTACTTGCTGGACTTAGGTTTTGTTTGAGAGTGCCTGATTCTTCCCTTTGAAATAAGACAGTACTTGTTTTGGATTTTACAGCAGCCCACAGTTAAGAGACTTTTAATAGACTGGACTTTTAAGTGTTTGGACATTTTAAGGACTGTGGGGCTTTTAAGGATGTACTGTCTTAGGTTGTGATTAGTGTTAACATCATACTTTGGGGATAAGAACTGGAAAGGTGGTTTAATAGTGATGTGTTTGTGTGTCAAGTTGACAAGGGGTCAATTGTGCTGGATTGCTTTGGTGTCAACTTGACACACCTGGGTTGAGGGAGCCTAGGTTGGGGAATTGGCTCCATTGGATTGGCCTGTGGCCACATCTGTGGTGTATTGTCTTGATTGTTGAGCAGTGACAGTATAAGAAGGCAGGCTGGGCATGAGCCAGAGAGCAAGCCAGGAGCAAGCCAGTGGACAGCATTCCTCCATGGCCTGTGCTTCAGCTCCTGCCTCCAGGTTCCTGCCCTGAGTTCCTGCCTTGTGCTTCCTGAGTGATGAACTATGAACCAGGAGATGTAAGCTGAATAAACCCTTTCCTCCCCAAGTTGGTGTCAGAGTGTTTTGTCACAGCAATGGAAAGACAAACTAGGACACTGGGTCAGGTGGTAAGCTCATTTTGAGTCTTTTAAGGATTCTCCACACTGTTTTTCATAGTGGTTGTATGAGTTTACATTCCCACAAGCAGTGGGTGAATGTTCCCCTTTCCCCCACAACCTCTCCAGCATTTGGTGTCTTGTTTTCTTGATCTTAGTCCATATGGCTTTTTCTAAAGGCCTTTACTGTTACATATCCCTCCCTGTATTCCCTCTTCTCCCCTGCCGTTCCATCCCCCACCCTATTTAACCATCCTAGTCTAATGTTCCCCTTTCACCCTTCACATCACTGTATTCTACCAACCCTCCCAAGTAGCGCCCCCCCCAACCCATGGTCATTTTGAGTTTCTTTACCTTTCTGAATTTTCAGTTTGAGACACCCACATCTAAGATTTCAAAGCTAGCATTAAGCTATGACAGAGAACATGTGGCATGTGTCTTTCTGGTTCTGTGTTACCTTCCTCAGGGTGATTGTTTCCAGTTTCATTCATTAACCTGCAGATTTTATAACTTCATTTTCTTAAGTATTGAATGATATTCTATTGTGTATATATACCATATATTCACTATCCGTTCATCAATTGATGGACATCAAGGTTGTAGCTATTATAAAATGGGAAGCAATGAACACAGATGAACAGTTATTTCTATAGTAAGGTACGGAATCTTTGGAGTATAATCCCAAGAGTAGTATTGCTGGATCATATGGTAGATTGATTTCAAGCTTTTTTAAAAAAGTACACAATTGAGCTTCTGTACATTTCATACAACAGTTCTTAATCAAATTTAGACCTCCTCCCACATCCCCAAACACCCACACCAGACCTCATGTGTTCCACCACACAGGTTAAATCCCATCCATTCAAGCATTTGTACCCAGATGTCCTTCAGCACAAGTTCATCCACTGGAGTCTAGTTATCTGTAGAAGTTGTAAGGTCTACTCTTTCTCACCCAGCAATAATGAGACTCCAACAGTTCCCAGAATAAGGATGAAGCATCAACCATTTCCCTCACTCTACTCTGGACCTGTGGCTTATTGAATCAATATGGGTTTTGTGCTTGATGCCACCAAGCATGATCACATGAGCAAGCTTCCAGTGGCTTGAAAGCCTCTGTTTCTCTGTGTTCAGGGCCAACCCTGCTCTCACAATTTTTCATCCCCCTCTTCTTTAATGGTCCCTGAGCAGTTTGTTGGTGAGGTTTAATATAGGAGTCCTAAACAAAGACACACTCTGGAGTCTCTTATTCTCTAAAATTAAGCCAGTTATGGCCTTCTGTGTCCACTGTTATATAAGGAAGCTTCACTGGTGAGAGTTGAGGGATGCACTAATATTGCCTCCACCCCTCGTTCTGCTATGTTCCCTGAGCCTTAGGTGAGAGATTCCACAGTAGCTGTTTCACCTAGGGATGAACGTCTCTCAGACATATATTCTATGTGTATGACTGGTTGTGGAATGCTGCGATAGCCTTCGTCTGTTGCAAAAAGGTTCTTTGATGAGGGGTGTATGGTAGAATTGTCTGTAAATATTAGGGTCCATATTTAGCATCCAGTAAGGAGTTTCATTTGTCTAGAGATATGACAGAGACAGAATTTTCTCTAGGATATATGAACCTCTTCAGCCATGTATATTTAGCTGTAATTGCAATGCCACCCATGAGTTCACTCCCATTGAGAGGGCTTTAACTCCAATTGGACAACTGTTGGTTACTACCCAGAAAATAGTGACACTACTGCCCACATAGAGGTAGCTTGTTGTGCCAGTCATTATGGTTATTTGGGTTTGGGGCTGGGTTGAAGCATTGATTTTCTCCCTTGGCACCTTGAATAGCATCCTCTAGAACTCTAAGAGCTAGTCTTCAGGGAGCAGGATTACAGGTCAGCTCCTGCCCCACCATTCCAAGTCCCCTGTTCCCTCAGGTATATACGTGCACTAATTTTTAGGCACTATATGTGTATTTCTTAGGGGGTTACCATGCCAACACCTTTCCCTCTGGCTTCCCATGCCACCCAAGCTCCATTCATCTCTCCTCTCTTTCCTCCTGTCCGTCCTCCCAACCCAGTCCAAACATCCTCATTTCCCTCCCCTCCCTTCAGTAACACTCACCTCCCACCATTTCCTCTCTCCTGAATTCCCTGCTTCCCCACCCCTGTGGTCCCTGCATGTCCCTCCCTCCTCACCTCCCAGCTGACACTCCTACTTTTCCAACCTCCCCACTGGTAACATCTCTCTCTACTATATTCTTTTCAGGTTCTTTCTTTACCTCCTTGTATCGTTTCCATTTTCGTGGCTCCTGCTGTTACATCTGGATATACACTCATACATATAGGATTGTATTATGATCTGCAAATGAAGGAGAACATATGTCACTTGCTTTTCTGAGTTTGTGCTACTTCACTTAGTGTAACAGTCTCTAGTTCCATCCATTTACCTGAAAATTTTATAATTTAAACTTTTCCTACTACTGAGTAAAACAATATTGTGTAAATGTACCACATTTTCATTATTTATTCATCAGTCAGGAGACATTTAGGTTATTTCCATTTCTTAGTTACTGTGAAAGGAGGAGCAACAAACGTGGATGGATGAGTATCTCTACAGTAGGATGAATCCTTTAGGTGTATTCCAAAGAGTGGTATAACTGGATCATACAGTAGATTCATTTTTAGTTTTTAAAGAGTTGTCCACAGTTGTTTAAATATTTCCATAGTTGTTACACGAGTTTGCATTTCCAACAGCAGTTAAAGAGCTTTCCCTTTTCCCATATTCTTATCAGAATTTGAAAGTTTGGGTTCTCTTAGTCTTACCAGCTTGACTGGAGTAAGACAGAATCTTAATGTGAGCACTTTTAAGGTGTTTCTTTTTTTCCATGTTTTTTAATATATATTTTGTACAAGATTATCAAATCTAGACCTGTGTCCCCCACCCTATTCCCCCACCCAAACATGCTTTTCATCTCTTTCTCAGTCTTTCTCAATATTCTCTATGTGGAAGTTGACTGTTTTGAGCAGAAGTTCACTGTTTCAGTCAGTTCTTTGATGCAGTCCTTTCTGTTGTTTCCAATAAGCATCACTCCCAACTGCTTGGACAAAAGCTCAAGTGGCTGTGCACAAGAATACTTACAACTAGGTAATTGGCACTAGCATCCACAGAGGAGGGACATCATTCATTGTTTGTTTTCCTGGGACTGTGTTACTTCACTCAGCATGATGTCTTCTAGCTCAAGCCATTTTCCTGCAAAGCTCATGATGTCATCTTTCTTTACTGCTGCATAGAACTCCATTGTGTAGATAGACCACATTTTCTCTATCCACTCATCAGTTGAGGGGCATTTGGGTTGGTTCCAGCTCCATGCTATTGTGAAGAGAGCTGAAATAAATATGGCCAAGCATGTATCTCTGTGGTGGGGTGAGTCTTGAGGGTACATGCCCAGGAGTGGTATGGCTGGGACGGGTGGCAAGTTCATTCCAAGCCTTACAAGGGTTCTCCACACTGCTTTCTATAGTGGCTGTATGAGTTTACATTCCCACCAGCAGTGGATGAGTGTTCCCCTTTCCCTACAACCTCTCTAGCACTTGGTATCATTTGTTTTCTTGATCCTAGCCAGTCTTATTGGAGTAAGATGATATTTTAAAGTGGTTTTGATTTGCATTTCCTTAATGATTAGTGATATTGAACACTTCTTAACGTGTTTCTCAGCCATCTTTAATTCCTCACTTATGAAGTCTATGTTCAGCTCTTTGCTCCATCTATTGAGTGGGTCATTTGTTTTCTTTCTTCTTTGTTTTTTGAGTAGTTTATATATTCTGGAAATCAATGCTTTGTCAGATGTTTCTGCGGTGAAGGTTTCCTCCCACTCTGTGGGATTTCTCTTCACTTCCTTGGCTGTTTCTTTTGATGTACAGAAGCTTTTGAGTTTAATGAGGTCCCATTTGGCAACTGTCGACCTTAATTCTTGCGCAGCTGCTGTCTGATTTAGGAAGTCTTTTCCTATGCCTATGTCCTGTAGTCTGCTGCCAACTTTTTCTTCTATTGCCTTCAGAGTTTGGGGTTTCATGTTGAGGTCTTTGATCCATCTGGAGTTGACTTTTGTACAGGGTGAGAGGTAGGGGTTTAATTTCATTCTTCTACAAGTGGTGATCCAGTTTTGCCAACACCACTTGCTGAAGATGCTATCTTTCTCCATTGTGTCTTCTGGCCCCCTTGTAAATATGAGATGGCTGAAATTGTATGTGCTCAAGTTTGGATCTTCAGTTTTTGTTCCACTGGTCACACGCTCTGTTTTTGTGCCAGTACAAGCTTGTTTTTATGACTATAGCCCTGTAGTATAGTTTGAATTAGTATAGGGATCCCCCCGTGTTGCTCTTTTCACTGGGTTGTTTGGCTATTCAGGGTCTTTTGTTTTTCCAGACGAATTTAATGACTTTTTCCAAGCCTGTGAAGAAACTCTTGGGGATTTTAATTGGGGTTGGTTCCAATCTATACAGATTTGGGTAGAATGGGACATTACAAATGTTATATTTCCCAATCCATGAGACATGGGAGGTTTTTCCAGCTTCTGAATATCTTACTTCAATTTCTTTCTTAAGGGTTAAAATTTTTGTTGGAGGGATCTTTGGTGTCTTTGATTAGGTTTGTTCCTAGGTATTTTATTGTTTTTGAGGCTATTGAGTGGGGAAGTTCTCCTGGATTCCTTCTCCATTTGCTTGCTGTGGTGTAAAGAAGGGCCTACGATTTTTTTAGGTTAATTTGTACCGTGGCACTTTGCTGAACTTTTAATCATTTTCAGGAGTTTTCTTGTGGAGTTTTAGCATCCCTTAAGTAAACAATCATATCATCAAGCAAATAGGGATAGAGCTTGACTTCCTCTTTTCCAAGTAATTCCTTTAATTTCCTTTTCTTGCCTTATGTCGTCAAAGTGTTTCAAGCACTATATATTAATATAATATATATATATATATCTATATATAAAATATATATAAAAAAATTTTTTTTTTTGTCTTTTTCGAGACAGGGTCTCCCTGTAGTCCCAGCTGTCCTGGAACTTCACTCTGTAGACCAGGCTGGCCTTGAACTCAACAAAGATCCGCCTGCCTCTGCCTCCTGAGTGCTAGGATAAAGGCGTGTGCCACCACGCCTGGCTCTCAAGCACTATATTGAAGAGGAGTGGTGACAGGGGGGCAAGCCTTGCCGAGTTCCTACCTTGAAAGGGAATTTTGGTCTGTCATTTCCCCATTTAGGATGATATGGCTGTGGTTTCCTGTTGTAAGGCTTTGATTATATTGAGGAAGATCACTCCAATCCAATTCCCTTTTGTAGCTTAAGCATGAAGGGAGCTGGATTTTGTCAAAGGCTTTTTCTCCATATTGAGATGATGGTGTGGTTTTTGTCTTTCATTCCATTTATGACTGATGATGTTTATGATTTTCATATGTTGAAATATCCCTGCATCCCTGGTATGAATCCAAATTGGTCATGATGGATGATCTTCTTGATGTGATCTGTATGCGATTTGCCATTATCCTGTTTTTAGAATTTAGCATCTGTGTTCATTAAGGAGATGGGTGTATATTCTCTTTTTAGTGTATCTTTGCCCGGTTTTGGTAATAGAGTGATACTGCTTCATAAAAGGAATTTTGTACAATTCCCTCTGTTTTGTATCCTCTAAACAATTTTCGGTAATAATGGTTGTAGTCTTTTTTTTAAATGTTTTATAGAATTCTGCCATAAAACCATCTGGGTCTGGGCTTCTTTTAGTTGGGAGGTTTCTTATTACATTCAATTTCTTCATATATTACGGGTCGTTTAAGCTGTCAATCTCTTCTTGGTTGAGCTTTGGTGATTCCCAGGATTTCAGATATTCATCCATTTCTCAAGGTTTTCAACTTGGTAGAGGAAGGTTTTTTGAAGTATTCCCATATGATTTTCTGGATCTTTTTCTTGTCTGTTGTGATATTTCCCTTTTCGTCGTGGATTGTATTGATTTGGAGTTGTTCCTTCTTCTTTGTTAACTGGGCTAGAGGTCTGTCTATCTTGTTTTATCTTCAAAGAACCACGTAGGTCTTTTTTTAAATGTTTTATAGAATTCTGCTCATAAAACCATCTGGGCCTGGGCTTCTTTTAGTTGGGAGGTGTCTATTACATCTTCAATTTCTTCATATATTACGTGTCTGTTTAAGCTGTCATTCTTCTTGGTTGAGCTTTGGTGATTCNGACATTTTTGCTGGGTATAGTAACCTGGGTTGGCATCTATTGTCCTTTAACACTGGGAATGCTTTGCTCCACATTCTTCTTGCTTTCATAGTTTGCACTGAGAAGTCAGTTGTAATTCTGATAGGTTTCCCCTTATAGGTCACTTGTTTTTCTCTTGTGGCTTTAATGATTTTGCCTTTGTTTTGGGTGTCTAGCATTTTAACTATGATGTGGCGTCGAGAGTTTCTTTTCTGATCTTGTCTGTTTGGAGTTCTTCTTGTATGTGCTTCTTGTATTTGTGTTTGTCTTTTTTTAGTTTGGGGAAATTTTCATCTATTATTCTGTTGAATTCTCTTGGGATTCTTCTCCTTCCTCTATTCCTATGATGCGGAGGTTTGATCTTTTCATAGTGTCCCAGAGTTCCTGGTTGTTTCACTTTTGTGTATTTTTAAATTTTTCATAATCTTTACTTGAGGATTTTAGTTGTTCTGTGTTATCTTCCAGGTCTGATATTCTTTGTTCTGCTTCTTCCATTCTGCTTCTGAGGCTTTTCCCATTCCGTTCCTCTTGATTGGATTAGTGTTTGATTTCTTTTTTTCATTTCCTCTTCCAATTTCTTTAGTATTTCTATTTCTCAGTCTCTTCCTGTAGCTCTTTGCTTCGCTGGTTGGTTTCCTTATCTTTTTCAGCATGGAATCTTTTCAGTGTTTCCACTTCCTTCCAGAGTTTGTCATTCTCCCTCTCTAGGTCCTTCCTGAGTTCTTCATTCTCTTTTCTTAAATCTTTGATTTGCTCTTTGTAATCTTGTACTTCTTTAAGTATGTTCACAACTGTGCTTCTGATATCTGTTTCCTGGGCCATCCCCAGGGGGATTCCACTGTAGGAATCTTCCACAGGGTTGGTAGAGCTTGGTGCAGGATTATCCTGCTCCTTTCTCTTGTTGTCTCTTCTTCGTGTTCCTGGCATATGGGCTTCTCCTTGCCTGTATTCCAATGTGAGTCCCAAATGCCTCTTCACTGTGTTGAAGGCTTGCTTTGCTTGCCTCCTTCAGATGCCTTCGTAATGGGGGAGGGCTCTTTAGCCCGCGGTAGGTACCTGTGCTTCAGGTCTTGGGAGATCTCCCTTTTAAGGTGTTTCTTAGCCAAATTTATTTCTTTATTTGAGAATTCTGTTCAGATCCATAACCCATCTTTTTATTGGCTCATTTATTTTCTTGTTACTTTGTTTTTTTGAGTTCTTTGGGTATTCTGGATATTAGTCTTCTATCGGATTTATAGAAGAAGATTTTCTCCCACTCAGTGGGTTTTCTTTTCATGACTTTCTTTGTTTTTTTTTTTTTGTTGTTGTTGTTGTTGTTGTTGCTGTTGTTGTACAAAAACTTTGTAGCTTAATGAGGTCCTGCTTATTGATTCTTGACTTTAATGCCTGGGCAATTGATGTCTGATTTAGAAAGCCCTTTCCTACACCTATATCTTGTAAGGTACTGTCTATATTTTCTTCTGGTAGCTTCAGAGTTTCAGGTTCTAATTTGAGGTTTTTGATCCATTTGGAGTCAACTTTTGTGCCTGGTGAAAGATAAGGGTCCAATTTCATTCTTCTTTAGGTGAAGATCCAGTTTTGCCAGCACCATTAATTGAAGATGCTGCTTTTCCTCCATTATGGCAACTTTGTCAAATATCAGGTGGCTGAAATTGCATGGAATCATGTTTGGGCCTTCTGTTGTGTTACATTGATTTCCGTGTCTATTTTCATGCCAGTATCATGCTGTTTTTGTGACTACACTCTGTAATATAATCTGAGATCTGGTATGGTGATGTACCCTTCATTGTTGTTTTTTTTTCCCAGGATTGCCAGGGTCTTTGACAATTTCATAGGAATTTTTGGAATCTTTATTTCTAGCTCTGTGGAGAGTTTCATGGGTATCTTTATTGGCATTGCATTGAATCTATTGATTGCTTTTGGTAAAATGGTCATTTTTACAACATTAATTCTATCAATTCATGAGAATGGTAGGTCATTCAATTTCCTGGTATCTTTCTCTTTTTCAAAAATTTGAAATTTTCATTGTAGATCTCTTTAATGTCTTTGGTTAGGTTTATTCCTAAATATTTTTTTAGGTCATTGTGAATGGGAGAGTTTCCTTGAATGCTTTGTCTGATTGCTTGTTATTGGTATTTAGATCTGGGGATGTTGATTTTTGTAACCTAACATTAGACTGAAAATATTGATTATTGCTGGCAGTTTTCTGGTGGAAGTTTTTAGCTCTGTTACATATAATATGATATCATCTACAAATAGTGATAACTTGCCCATTTCCAATAAGTATTCCTTTAATTTCCTTCTATTGTCTTATTTCTCTAACAAGAATTTCAAGCAGTGTATTGAGAAAGAGTGGGGATACTGGACAGCCTTGTCTGGTTCCTCGTTTTAATGGCAATGCTTCCATTTTTTCTCCATTTAGAATGATGTTGGGTGTGGGTGTGTTTCATATATCTTTTATTATTTTGAGGTATGTTCCCTCCAGTGCAATTATCTCTAGGACTTTTGACAGGAATGCATGTTGGATTTTGTCAAAAGCCTTTTAGGCATCTATTGAGATGACAATTTGATATTTGCATTAAGTATATTTATATATTTTATTTCATTTATTGACATGTATATTTAACCATCTCTGGAATAAAAATTATCCTGGTGGATGAACTTTATGTGCTTGTATGAGGTTTGGGGGTATTTTGTTGAGAATCTTTGCATCTATGTTCAATAAAGATATGGACTTATAGTTTTATAGACTTTTAGTCGTGTTAGCTTGTTTTGGAGTTAGAGTGATGCTGGCTTCATAGAAGTAGTTTGGGAGTTCTCCCTCTGTTCCTATCTTTTTTAATAATTTAAGTAACATCAATTGTATATCTTCTTTGAGTGTCTGTTAGAATCTGCTATGAAGCTGTCTGGGCCTGGGCTTCTTTGGTCAGGATATTCTGTATTACTGCTTCAGTTTATTTATTTATTTTTTTTGGTTATGAATCTGTTTATGCTATTGATCTCTTTGTGGTTAAACTTTGGTGGTTTCCACGAATTTAGAATTTATGTATCCATTTCTTTTAGATTTTCAAATTTCATAGAGCATAGGTTTTTAAAGTATTCTCTTATAATATTCCAAAATTTTTGGTGTCTGTTGTGATGTTTCCACTTTCGTCTCTTATTTTATTAATTTGGATTTGCTCTTTCTTCCTTTTGGTTAACTAGGCTACGAGTCTATCTATTCAGCTTTTCCTTTCTTTTTTTTTTTTTTTTTTGTCTCTTTAAGCCAGGGTCTCCCTGTATTCCCCAGTTGTCCTGAAACTTGCTGTGTAGACCAAGCTGGCTTTGAACCCATAGAGAGACACCTGCCTCTGCCTCCTGAGTGCTGGGATTAAAGCCATCGGCCACCATGCTCAGCTCTAATTCAGCTTTTCAAAGAATAAGTTCTTAGATTTATTGGTTCTTTATATTGTTTTCCTTCATTTCTGTTCTAAGTTTTGTTATTTCTCATCTACTATGTTTGGATTTAGTTTGTTCTTGCCTTTCAGAGTCTCTAGTTGTACAGTTAAGTCATTTATATGTGCTCTTTCAGGGATGGAGAGATGGCCTAACGGTTAAGAGCGCCGACTGCTCTTGCAGAGGACCCGAGTTCAATCCCCAGCACCCACATGCAGCTGAGAACCATCTGAAACTCCAATTCCAGGAAAATTCCAGTTCCAGGGGAATCCGACACCTTCTTCTGACCTTCGTGGCATTGCAAGACACAGGTGCACAGACCTGTATGCAGACAGTACATTCATACACATAGAGAAAAATAAATAAAAAATTATATGTGTGTGTGTGTGTGTGTGTGTGTCTGCTCTTTCTTGTTTTTTTTGATGTTTTTGAGACAGGGTCTCCCTTGATCCCCAACTGTCCTGGAACTCGCTATGTAGAGCAGGCTGACTTTGAACTCACAGAGATCCACCTGCCTCTGCCTCTGCCTCCCGAATGCTGGGTTTAGAGTCGTGCACCACCATGCTCAGCATCTTTCTGATTTTTTAATGTAGGCACGTAGAGCTAAAAACTTCCCTCTCAGAACTGCTTTTAAAGTGTCCTAGAGATTTCATTGTGCTAAATTATCAATTTCATCTAGTTCCAGAAATACTTTTATTTCTTTCTTCATTTCTTTTTTGAACCATTCACCCATCATTCAGGAGTGTGTTGTTTCATCTCCATGAGTGTAATTATTAGAACTTCTTTTGTTGACTATAACTTAATAACATTGTGGCCTGATAGAATATATAGAATTATTTCAATTTTTGTGTTTGTTAAGACTTGTTTTGTGTCCCAGCATGTGATCAATTTTAGAGAAACTGACATGGCTTACTGAGTAGAAAGTGTATTCTTTGGTTCTTGGATGGAATATTCTCTAGATGTCCGTTAGGTCCATTTCATGTAAGATATCATTTAATTCAGATATCCCTCACCTTTGATCTTTGTCCAACTTTGACCTGTCTATTGGATGTACTGGGGTACTGAAGTCACCTACCATTGTTGTCTTGTGCTTAATCTGTGTTTACTGCCTGGTAATACTGTTTTTATGAAATTGGGTGCACCAGAGTTTGGAACAAAAATGTTTATGATTGTAATATCTTCTGGTTAATGGCTCCTTTGATTAGAATGAAGTGACCCTCTTCTCTCTTCCAGTTAGTTTTAATTCGAAGATTTAAAATTGCAACCCCTGTGTGTTTCTTAGTGTCATTTGCTTAGAATACTTTTTTCCATGCTTTTACCCTAATGTAGTGTCTATCCTTAAGGTGAAAAGAGTTTATTGAAGAAAACAAAAAGCTGGATTTTCTTTCTTAATCCAGTCCATAGCCTATGTCTTTTGACTGGGGATTTGAGACCATTGATATTTAGTGTTGTTGTTGAAAGATGTCATTTTAACTTGTTTGTGTTTGTGACCCTATTTTGTGCTTCCATTATTATACCTTTCCTCATTTTCTTTCTGTAACCTCTTGGATATACTACTTCCTTTCTTCTGCTCTTTGTACTGCTTCAAGTATTCTCTGTAGGGCTAGTTTTGTGTACATGAGTTCTTTCAGGCTTTTCCTGTCATGGGAAATTTTCCATTCTCCTTTGACTATGATAGATACTTTTTCTGGGTAAAGTATTCACGGTTGGTATCCATGGTCATTTAGAACTGGGAATATTTTGGTCCAGGCTCTTTTAGCTTTCATAGTTTGCATTGAAAAGTCAGGTGTATGACCCAGTCATATCACTCCTCAGTATATACCCACAAGACTCATCCTTCTGCAAAATACATCCATGTTTATTGCAGCTCTCTTCACAATAGTGAAGAGCTGGAACCAACCCAAATGCTCCTCAACTGATGAGTGGATGACAAAAAATGTGGTATATCTACACAATGAAGTACTATTACATGGTAAGTAAAGAAGACAGTACGAACTTTGCAAGTAAACAGATGGAACTTGAAGCCATTCTGCTAAGTGAAGTAACACAGTCCCAGGAAAACAAGTAGAGAATGGTCTTCCTCATTTGTGGATGCTAACACCAAATCCCCAGATGAAAGGCAAGCTGAACAACATTATTGTTTTATTTCTGTTTATCTGAAAGTAAGTAAGTCGTTATAATGTAACTCTCTTAACAGGCTGTAGAATCAACCCACCACTTATTTTCAGACTCTGTAATTACTGTATAGGGGTGGAAAGTATGTATTCATATTTTAGAGTAATATAAAATTAAAGGAGGAAAATGTGAAGTCCTAAACATAAAAAAGACTGAGAGAAAGATGCAGGACAGTTATGGCAGAGTGCATGATCTGGGGTGTGGTCAGGGGAAGGGAAAGGGGAATATGTCTAAACTGAACTGAGAAATGATGTCTGAAATACACAAAACATCAATAAAATATCTATATTGATATTCTCCCTTCACAGTTTGCATAATGTTCTCCAAAACTATAAGAGGTAGCCTTCAGAGAGGTCAGTTTCTAGATCTGTTGCTCCAAGTCCTGTGTCCAAAGTATATCCTGTCTTCAAAAATAGGGGAGACCTTCCCACTCACAACAGCCTCAAAAACAATAAAATACCTAGGAACAAACCTAACCAAAGACACCAAGGATCTCTACAACAAAAATTTTAAACCCCTGAAAAAGGAAATTGAGGAAGACATCAGAAGATGGACAAACCTCCCATGCTCATGGATTGGGAAAATAAATATAGTAAAAATGTCCATCCTACCCAAACTAGTGTACAGATTTAATGCGATCCCAATCAGAATCCCCAAGAGTTTCTTCACAGGCCTGGAAAAAAAAATCCTCAATTTCATTTGGAAAAACAAAAGACCCCGAATAGCCAAAGCAACCCTGAGTGAAAAGAGCAATACAGGGGGGATCGCTATACCAGACATCAAACTATACTATAGGGCTATAGTCATAAAGACAGCCTGGTACTGGCACAAAAACAGACCAGTTGACCAATGGAATAAAACTGAAGATCCAAACCTGAGCTCATACAATTTCAGCCACCTCATATTTGACAAGGGGGCCAAGAAGACACAATGGAAGAAAGACAGCATCTTCAGCAAGTGGTGCTGGCAAAACTGGATCACCACTTGTAGAAGAATGAAATTAAACCCCTACCTCTCACCTTGTACAAAGGTCAACTCCAGATGGACCAAAGACCTCAACGTGAAACCCCAAACTCTGGAGGTGATAGAAGAGAAGCTTGGCAGCAGACTACAAGACATAGGTGTAGGAAAAGACTTCCTAAATCAGACAGCAGCTGCACAAGAAATAAGATCGACAATTGACAAATGGGACCTCATTAAACTCAAAAGCTTCTGTACATCAAAGGAAGCAATAAAGGAAGTGAGGAGAAGACCCACAGAGTGGGAGGAAACCTTCACAGCAGATACATCTGACAAAGCATTAATTTCCAGAGTATACAAGCTACTCAAAAAACAAAGAAGAAAGAAAACAAATGAATCATTCAAAAGATGGAGCAAAGATCTGAATAGAGACTTCACAGAGGAGGAGTTAGAGATGGCCGAGAAACATCTTAAGAAGTGTTCAACATCTCTGATAATTAAGGAAATGCAAATTAAAACCACTCTGAGATATCACCTTACTCCAATAAGACTGGCTAGGATCAGGAACATGAATGATACCAAGTGCTGGAGAGGTTGTGGGGAAAGGGGAACACTCATCCATTGCTGGTGGGAATGTAAACTTGTACAGCCACTATGGAAAGCAGTGTGGAGAACCCTTAGAAGACTCAAAATGAGCCTTCCATTTGACCCAGTCATACCACTCCTGGGTATATACCCACAAGACACAACTTACTGCAAAGATACATGCACAGCTATGTTTATTGCAGCTCTGTTCACAATAGCAAAAAGCTGGAACCAGCCCAGGTGCCCTTCAACTGACGAGTGGATAGAGAAAATGTGGTACATGTATACAATGGAATACTATGCAGCAGTAAAGAGGGACAACATCATGAAATTTGCAGGTAAATGGATGGAGCTGGAAGACATTATGTTAAGTGAAGTAACACAGTCCCAGAAAAACAAACGACAAATGGTGTCCCTCATATGTGGATGCTAGTACCAACAACCCAGATATAAATATTTCTCATGGAGAGGGAGGCATAGTAAAAGAACAACAGAAAGACTGCATCAGAAAATGGACTGAAATGGTGAATTGGAAAGGGGGGATGGGTGGGAGAGGGACACGGGTGTATATTCGATTAAGGCATATTTAATTGACGTGAGCTCAGCAAGTACCCAGTTTCGCCTAGACACTGTCTACAGGACACATGGTGTTTTAGGACTTAGTAAAAGTAAAAGTAAACATGTGTATATTAAACAACATTGGTTTACAGAATCTGATAAAAATGGTAATGCATCTGAATTAAATGGAGATATAATTCGCTGTTGCCCACATTTGCTTTACATAAAATCTGTAGAGCAAGAACTTTGGGATTGACACATACAAATGTTCTCTATAATTTCTCTGTTGTACAGTATCACCTTGTAGCATTCTCTTTAAGATGATTTAACGTAAAAATTAAGTTTGCTTCCCAAGTTAATCATATATAGTCACCCAAAACAACATGGGTGAATTTGATGAAATCTATGCCTTGACTCCACCCTATAGTCATGTATAATACAACTATCTTCTGGAGACTCATACGCTAAAAAAAAAGGGGGGGGGATACAGAAAGACATGAAACCTTTTCATCAAACCCTTGCAATTCAAATCTTAAAACTAACTATGGGAAAAGATTTGTTTGTTCCAACAGGACAAAACGTCACCAACTTAACGGCTGAGAAAGAAAAGATACAGGTTTGCATTGAGTAGGATGTACCAAAAAGTGGCAACGGAAAGGCTGACCCGTCTGAACATTCAAAGGAAGAAAAGCCTCAGATTGCCATAAACATCGAACCCCTCTGTGGATCCTACATGTAACAACTAGTTATAATGAGTCCTAATGAAACTTACCTTCTAGGTGCCACAAAGGTTCTGATATGAGAGACTTCCTTGCCTTCCCACCCATAGAACAAGGAGAAATATGACAATGATGAGGTCGCTCCCCAACTGTAAATTGGAGACAACTATTGTAGAGGTAATCTCTTATAAAACCGGTAAAACTGCTTTCTTTAATTGACTACTAGACATGGGAACTGTGGAAGGGATTACTCTCTGTTCAGAACCAAATATAATACTAAAGTCCTAGGGCTATGCACTCAGGCAAAATATATTAATACAGGAGCTCTGACATCAGCAATGGATTGTTCTACCAGGTGGATGTTGGCCAGGGGATCCAAGGCCCCACAAAAGGTAAGGGCTCCTTGCCTCTAAGTTGGGATACCTACAGGAGGAGAGGCAATAAGACCCTGCTGCCGAAGACCTGACGTTAACATGGGAGGGATGTATTGAGACCACACATGCAAGTGTACAGATGGCCTCTGGAATGCCAGAGAGTGTTACCAAAGGCCACTAAACCAATAAAGCAAATATGGGTCTCCCTGAGTCAAGCAAGACTCCACCGTCAGCACCAGCTACACCTCACCTGCCTGGAAATACTGTGCAGCAGAGGCAGCCATGTGCCTGTATATCCCAAATCTAATTGGCTATTGGCTCTCCCCTTGGAGAAATAACCCATGGCTGATGCCACAAGCTTACATCCTCTACAGGTTAGGAGATGTTATAAGCCACAGTAAGACCCTGTCATATTTAACAGGGGGGAAAATTGTAATTCATGGATTAACATATCCAAACATGTGTCTATGCTAAAGTAACCTACCATAACTATTAGTGCTGCTTAAATACCTATATATCTAATTGCTTGTGCTTCATTAGTAGGATCGAAAGGTTATTCCTGGACAAACTGTCAGCCCATGAAAGGAAACAGCCAGAATTGACCAGAGTCCAAGTCAACAGCTCCAGAGAGAGTGGACTGTTTTACTTCTCATCCACCTGTGCCCCTTTTCTAAGCCTAGGGAACAATCTGCAGAAGAGGGGGCGTGGTAGAATGTAAAGGCTGCGATTGGGGTGAACGGTGAAACTACAGCGATGTAGTCTGGACACTCATTTGATCAACTTGATTGAACAAACAACCTGTCACCCCCCACTGAATGGTGGGACTGTGGGGGTTTGGGCACAACAGTCTGTAGATTGGTTTTGCACGAAGGATGCTTATACTCATGGATTATCACTTATAGCTAAAAAATGAAAAAAAAAACCTGAAAGATGCAGGACAGTTATGGCAGAATACACGATCTGGGATGGGGTGGGGGTGGGGGGGAGGGAAAGGGAAATATGCCTGATCTGAATTGGAAAATGATGTACGAAATGCACAAACCATCAATAAAAATTAAATTAAAAAAAATAGGTCTTACCTTTAAGTTCTGGGAGGCAATCAAGGGCTATGACAATAGCCTGTGGGTTTTTTTGTAAGTCTCTTGAACTACCCTGGCCAACAACTCGAAAGGAGGTTTCTCCTGTCCGGCACTGTTTCCTGTTATATAGCCCTTAGCTGTATACATTGACTCATGTAAAAATATTGAATGTGTAATTTTTCAGTACGTTTTTTTAACCAATATGATTCCCTGTGGCTTTTTAAACCAGCTAGGCATTATTTATCTCTCTCCTTGTCTAACCCTCTCTCCTCTCTCCACAGTTGAAGTTCCCCCCATTTCCCCGTTGATAATACATGTCATCTAGAGTTCTCCCTCTCTTGAGCTCCTCTTCCCATTTACCCATTTACCCCCTCCCCATAGTTCCTTGTATAACCTTCCCTTTTCCCTCCCATTTAAATACTGCCATTTGTCCCTTAATAACACCTGTCTCCAACTCTTCCATCTCAAGTTCCTTCTTTCCCCTTACTGCACTTTTCCTTTCTATTTTCTTGGCTTCTACAGTGACATCAGGATACATATTCACATATAAGGATCTGGTGCTAGGATCCACGAATCAAAGAGAACATACATCATTTTGTTTTCTGACTCTGTGTTACTTAGTATAGCAATTTCTACTTCCATTCATTTATCTGCATATTTCATAAATTCATCTTTCTTTACCACTGAGTAGAACTCCACTTTGTAAATGTACCACATTTTCATTATCCACTCATCAGTTGAGGAATACTTAGGTGCAAATTCATGTAACCACTATAGAAAGCAATGTGGAGAACTCTTTGAAAGGCAAGCTGAGAAAATTTAATGTTATATTTCTTTTTATCTGAAGGCAACTATGCTGTTATAGTGTGAATTCCTTAATGGGTTCTAGAATTAACTGACCACTTATTTTCAGATTTTGTTATTGTGGTATATGTATGGAGTGTATGTATTCATATATTAGAGTAATATAAAATTAAAGGGAAAAATGTGAACTCCTAAACATAAAAAAGAGAACTATTAAAAACTAAAAATCAAACTACCATATGACCCGGTTGTACACTCCTTGACATATACCCAAATGACTCATTCTACTGCAGAGATACTTGTACATCCATATTTGTTGTTACTCTTTTCACAATAGCTAAGAAATAGAAGCAACTTATATATTTAATATTATCCATGTCTATATCACAAAATAATTTTTATAGACACATACAGATAATCTAATGAAAGTACAAAAGAAATGTTATCAGTGTGAATTTTGGATTTGACTGCATTAATAAATACAATGTTCATATAACACTACTCAAATGAAATAGAAGTTATTTTCACACATAAGCTCATCTAGAAGCATCTAGAGCTGCTTTGCTCCTTCTGACATCCACAACTCACCCTCCATCTCATGGTCCAGCATTTCCCACTGAGTTCCTATTCAACTTTGGAATAAGAGTTTCAGCAAGAGCCTTCAGGAATACAAGCTTTTTTGATAACTTCAGCAGCAGTATGAGAAACATTGAAATAATACTGAGAATGGCCTCTGATCAAGGATTTCTTCAGATTCATGAAGTGTTCCATATGTTTAAAAAACTCTGGTGTTCTAAGGCATAATGGAATGACTATAGGTAATGATAATGAGGTATATATTTCAAAAGAATTTAAAATTACCAAAGTTAGTGTTTTCAGCACAAATAAATTATATTTAAGGAATTATAGACGGACAGCCTAATTGAAGATTTATATAGTAGCTAGCATGAAAATATCGTATGGGGCCTCATAAATAGATACAGTTTTTATATTTCAGCAATAAATCAGTGCAAGTTCTGGTTATTAGTGACAATATTTTTATCATTTTGTAGAGAAATTACTTTAAAAGACCATATTAGAGAGTTTCTCTTACATTGACTTTTATATCTGAATTTGAAGATTCAGAAATAGAGGCAAGATGGCTAAAATCTTGTGAAGAGTTAAAACAATTTCAAAAAAGAATGAATGGTTTAATTCGCAAAATGCAGTATTTGAGACATTGCTAGGATCCAAGTCATCAAAATATTTCCATAATCTGAGGAATCCTCTCAAATCCCAAAGCTGCTGGGACTCTATCATCAGCATCATTGTGCTGATACCACCCATGGTCTGAGTTTGGAGAAGCACCACCCTTCACTGAAGAGTCTGATAAATAAAACTGTCTAGGCAGCTGGTTACAGCTGGACACTCAACATAAAATCAAACATGCAGCAGCTGTGAAGACTTGGTAGCCAAAATAATGCATTTGACTTTCATTGCAAGAAGTACCTCTCCATTAAAAGTGATTATGCAATAGAGGCCCATATCATCCCCAGAGCCAAGGCAAAGCCTAATATGGAAAGCCTATTGGTCTATAAGCTAGTTCATTGGTTTCCCAGATTCTTCTGAGAACACCCAGGGTGTCATATAAATGAGATTTTTCAGCAATCTGTATTGACTGTCCTTGAAATCCCAGCTCAATGTGTCACAAACATTCTGACAAAGGATGCAAAAGGAAGCAGGTGTGCTCAGTTTAAAAGTAGACCACTGGCCGTTACCAGAGCAGATGGATATCACCAAGGATTATGTTTAACCATATAGTTCTTTTTATTCTGATGCACTTGAATATTTACTATCATGTATTGTCTCTATAAGACTATATTGTTATATTTAGCCAACAGTTTTAAATGCACAAAAAGGATGCTTTCAAAATACTTTAATATCTAGGATAGCTTATCTCTATTTCTGAGAACTAAGTTATTAATTTCATATGATTTTAGTGTTTCTTTTTTTAATATTTTTTAAAGATTTTTTTAACTTTATTTATTTTCATATGTACTGTCTGCATGTAGGTCTGTGCACCCATGTCATGCAGGGTCAGAAGAGGGTGTCAGATTTCCCTGGAACTGGAGTCAAAGATGGTTCTCAGCTGCCATGTGGGTGCTAGGGAACAAACCCAGGTCCTCTGCAAGAGCAGTCGGCACTCTTAACTGCTAGGCCATCTCTCCAGTCCCTAAAACATTTTTAATATATTTTTATTGTTATTAAACTTTTTCCATACATCATATCATTTCTCAATTGAATTTAGAGTCACTTCCCTTTCCATGCCCCCCACCCCACCTGAGTTTCTGCAATCTGTCATGCAGGTCTTGCATCTTTTTCTGAGTCTTTCCAAAGTTTTTGTTTTGTTTTGTTTTGTTTCATTTTGTTTTGTTTTGTTTTGTTTCTCCAGTTATTTTGTTGTTATTGTTCTCTCCAACTTATATTGCTTATATATATATATATATA
>VZQC01004693.1:3745529-3861413 GCA_009823505.1 Rhizomys pruinosus | reverse complement strand
ACAAGCTGGATATCTCAGTAGTCCCCATCTGGCATTGAATGTATGAAGGATTCTTGGAGAGACACAAGTCTTCAGTCCATACTAGAGGGTGAAAAAGCTGTGTCTCATGTCTTTGAAGAATGGCAAAAGCAGTGGCAGCCACAGAGTAGATGCACTTTCCAGTAAGAATTGAAGACAGGCCAAACAACAGTGCTCTCTCTTTTTTTTTTCTTTTTACTAAAATCTAAAGTTTTATAACTGAAGTACAATTTCTCAGGCCTTACTGATTATTTATTTCTGATATTACTTTCCTTTTGGATGCTTAAGGCCACACAGTTATCCCAGATTAACCAAGGTTTTGGTTTTCTTAAAGTCAGTTGAGGACCTGGTCCTCAGGGGTCACACGGTTTGGTTTTTGGGTTTTTTGTGGGGTAGGGTGGGAGCCCCTGGCTCCTTTCAGCTTTTCATTTTATTTATTTATTTATTTATTTATTTATTTATTTATTTATTTATTTATTTATTTATTTATGTGTAGGAATGTACTGTCTGCATACAAGTCTGTGCACCCATGTCGTGCAATGCCGCGGAGGTCAGAAGAGGGTCTCGGATTCCCCTGGAACTGGAGTTCTCCTGGAATTGGAGTTTCAGATGGTTCTCAGCCGCCATGTGGGTGCTGGGGATTGAACCCGGGTCCTCTGCAAGAGCGGTCGGCACTCTTAACCGCTAGGCCATCTCTCCAGCCCTCAGCTTTTCATTTACCAGTTCCATTCACTCAAGGACAAAATCAGGTCTTGCTAGGCCAGACTTCCCTTTTTGAAGCATGAGCAGACCTTCCTCTTTATAGACTGGACACTGGCTGAAGTCACATTAGTGGATCTCCAAGACCTCCCTGAATAGGAAAACTGGTAACACATATCTGCAGGACATTTCAAGAGATGCCCCCATGCATAGTCCCCTAAGACTTAGTTGACCTCTGAGGGCAAGGAACAAAGTTATCCCTTATGTCCCTCAGCCAAATTGGTATAGACATTAAGAATGGTCCTTAAGCCGGGCTTGGTGGCACAACACCTTTAATCCTAGCACTTGGGAGGCAGAGACAGGTGGATCTCTGTGAGTTCAAGGCCTGCCTGGTCTACAAAGTGAGCTCCAGGCCAGCTGGGACTAAAGGGAGACACTGTGTCAAAAAGACAAAAAAATAAATAAATAAAAGAATGGTCCTTAAGCAGCCAGAAAGGCTAAGTTACACCACCCTGATACATCACACCTATATTAAAATTGTATCTTCTGAAAACAAACCATAAGTTATTTCCATATCATATCTCTTGATTTGCATTTTTCCATTTTAATTTTATATTACTCTAAAAGATGCATACATAACCACCATCATATACCAAAAATCCAAAGTCTGAAAAGAAATGGTAGTAGGTTAGTTCTCAAACCTGTCTAGGGATTCACAACATAAGAGGACAGTTGTTTTCAGATCACGAGGAATATAACATTAATGTTGCTCAGTTTGCCTTACAACTAGGTACTTGGTAGGTACTAGCACCCACAGAGGAGAGATACCATTTGTCATTTTTTTTCTGGGACTGTGTTACTTTATTTAGCACAATTGCTTTGAGTTCCATCCATTTACCTGCAAAGTTCATGATGTTATGTTTCTTTACCACTGCATAGAACTCCACTGTGTAAATGAACCACATTTTCTCTATCCACCCATCAGTTGAGGGGCACTTGGGTTGGTCCCAGCTCTTTGCTATTGTAAAGAGAGCTGCAATAAACATGGCTGTACATGTATCTCTGCAGTACGATGAGACTTGTGGATGGTGGTAGGCTGAGTCAAGTGGTAGGCTCATTTTGAGTCTTTTAAGGGTTCTCCATACTGCTTTCCATAGTGGTTGTACAAGTTTGCATTCCCACCAGCAGTGGATGAGTGTTCCCTTTTCCTCACAACCTCTCCAGAATTTGGTATCATTTGTTTTCTTGATCCTAGCCAGCCTTATCAGAGTGAGATGATATCTTAAAGTGGTTTTAATTTGCATTTCCTTAATTATTAGCGATGTTGAATGGTTTTTAAGATATTTCTCAGCCATCTCCATTTCCTTACTTGTGAAGTCTCTGTTCAGCTCTTTACTTCATCTTTTGAGTGAGTCATTTGTTTTCTTACTTCTTTGTTTTTTGAGTAGCTTATATGTTCTGGAAGTTAATGCTCTGTCAGATGTATTAGCAGTGAATGTTTCTTCCCACTCTATGGGTTTTCTCTTCACTTCCCTGATTGTTTCTTTTGCTGTACAGAAACTTTTGAGTTTAATGCGGTCCCACTTGTCAATTGTTGACCTTATTTCCTGTGCAGCTGCTGTCTGATTTAGAAAATCTTTTCCTATGCCTGTGTCTTGTAAGTTGCCACCAACTTTTTCTTCTATCATCTTTAGAGTTTTGGGTTTCACATTGAGGTCTTTGATCCATTTGGAGTTGATTTTTGTACAGGGAGAGAGGTAGAGGTTGAATTTTATTTTTCTACAAGTGCTGATCCAGTTTTGCCAACACCATTTGCTAAAGATGCTGTCTTTCCTCCATTGAGTCTTTTTGGCCTCCTTGTCAAATATGAGGTTCCTGAAATTGTATGTGCTCAAGTTTGGATCTTCAGTTTTGTTCCATTGGTCTACAGGTCTGTTTTTGTGCCAGTACCAGGGTGGTTTTATGACTATAGCCCTGTAGTATAGTTTGAAGTCTGGTATAGAAATCCCCCCTGTATTGCTCTTTTCATTCAGGGTTGCTTTGGCTATTTGAGGTCTTTTGTTGTTCCATATGAAATTAAATTTTTTTCCAAGCCTGTGAAGAATGTCTTGGGGACTTTAATTGGGATTGTATTGAGTCTGTATATTAATTTGGGTAGAATGGACATTTTTACTATATTGATTTTTCCAATCCATGAGCATAGGAGGTCTTCTTCAATCTCCTTCTTCAGGAGTATGTAATTTTTATTGTAGAGATCTTTGGTGTCTTTGGTTAGGTTTGTTCCTAGGTATTTTATTGTTTTTGAGGCTATCGTGATTGGGAAGGTCTCCTTGAATTCCTTCTTCAGTTGCTTGTGTTGGTATAAAGAAAGGCTACTGATTTTTATGGGTTAATTTTGTATCCCACCACATTACTGAAACTCTTAATTGTTCCTAGGAGTTTTCTGGTGGAGTTTTTAGCATTCCTTACATAAACTATCATATCATCTGCAAAAAGGGATAGTTTGACTTCCTGTTATCCAATTAGAATTTTCCAATTGGAAAATACTAATGTCCAGAGCAAATGATACCAAAAAGAAATTTCCTTTAATTTCCTTTTCTTGCCTTATTGCCCTAGCCAATGTTTCAAGCACTATATTGAAGAGGAGTGGCTACAAGGGGCAGCCTTGCCGGGTTCCTACCTTTATGGGGAATCCTTCTAACTTTTCTCCATTTATGATGATGCTGGCTGTGGGTTTCTTGTATATGGCTTTGATTACATTGAGGAATGATCCCTGAAGGGATGCTGGATTTTGTTGAAGGCTTTTCCTGTATCAATTGAGATGATAGTGTGGTTTTTGTCCTTCAGACCATTTATGTGTTTTATGATATTTACTGATTTTCATATGTTGAACCATCCCTGCATCTCTGGTATGAATCCAACTTGGTCATGATGGATGATCTTTTTGATGTGGGTCTGTATGTGGTTTGCAAGTATTTTGTTAAGAATTTTTGCATCTGAGTTCACTAATGAGATGGGTCTATAGTTCTCTTTTTTGGTGGTATCCTTGCCTGGTTTTGGTATTAGAGTGATGCTGGCTTCATAGAAGGCATTTTGGATATTTCCCTCTTCTTGTATCCTTCTGAACAGTTTCAGTAATAATGGTTGTAAGTCATCTTTAAATGTTTTATAGAATTCTGCTGTGAAATCATCTGGGCCTGGGCTTTTTTAGTTGGGAGATCTCTTGTTACAATTTCTTCATATATAATAGGTATGTTTAAGCTATCAATCTCTTCTTGATTTACCTTTGGTGATTCCCAGGATTTCAGATATTCATTTCTCTTAGGTTTTCCAATTTAGTGGAGTATATGTTTTTGAAGTATTCCTGTATGATTGCCTGGATCTTTTCATTGTCTGTTGTGATATTTCCCTTTTCATCATGAATTCTATTGATTTGGATGTCCTCTTTCTTTTTTTCATTTACTGGGCTAGAGGTCTGTCTATCTTGTTTATTCTTTCAAAGAACCAACTTTTGGATTCATTGATTTTTTTTATATTGTTTTCTTTGTTTCTATTTCATTGATTTCTGCTCTGAATTTTGTTATTTCTTCCTGTCTGTTACATTTAGGGTTCATTTGTTTTTTTCTTTCAAGTGTTTTTAGCTGCAGTGTTAGCTCATTTATTGTGCTCTTTCTGTTTGTTTTCTTTTTTTTTTTTTTTTTTAATGTATGCACCCAGGCCTATAAACTTCCCTCTCAGGATTGCTTTTAAAGTGTTCCATAGGTTTTGTTGTGTTGTTCTGTTATTGTCATTTAGTTCCAGGAATGCTTTTATTTGTTTCTTTATTTTCTCCTTGACCCATTCATTATTCAGGAGAGTGTTGTTTAGTCTCCCTGTGTTCAGGTAGGTAGCAGGGCTTATCCTGGTGTGGATATTGAGCTTTATTTCACTGTGGTCTGATAGAATACATGAAATTATTTCAATTTTTTTTATATTTGTGATGGTTTTTTTCTGTGTCTCAGTATGTGTTCGATTTTGGAGAATGTTCCATGGGGTGCTGAGTAGAAAGTGTATTCTCTGGTGCTTGGGTGGAATATTCAGAAGATGTATGTGAAGCCCATTTGCTGTATCGTATTGTTCAGTTCAGACATCTCTCTATTTATTCTTTTCTGGTTGATCTGTCCAAAGGGGCTCAGTGGTGTTTTGAAGTCCCTTACTATGAGTGTGCTGGGTTTAATCTGTGCCTTGAGGTGTAGAGTTGTGTTAATAAAGATCGGTGCACTGGAATTTGGTGCATGATTGTGAAGTCTTCATGGTTAATTTTCCCTTTGATAAGGATGTAATGACCCTCTTTGTCTATTCTAATTGCTTCTACTTTGAAGTCTATTTTGTCTGATATTAAAATAGCAACTCCTCTCCACATGCACTACCATCTGAGGCTGAAAAAATAGCAAGTCGTGCTTTCTTTCTGGTACCATTTGCTTGGAATATTTTTCCATCCTTTCACTTTAAGTTGGCACCTGTCCATGAAGGTGAGATGGGTTCCTTGTAGACAGCATATATATGGATTCTGTTTCCTAATCCATTCTCCCAATCTATGTCTTTTAATTGAGGAGTTTAGTCCATTAATATTTAAAGTTATAATTGAGAGATGTGTGCTGCTTCCTTTCACCTTATTATCCATTTGTGGTTTTGGTTTAGGTTTCTACTTCTGTAGTTATGCTTTTATTAATTTCTCTTTCAAGTGTCTGCGGATAGTTACTCCCCTCCTCTGTCCTTCAAACTGCTTCAAGTATTCTCTGAAGGGTTGGTTTTCCATACATGTATTCTTTCATATTGTTTATGTCTTGGAAGATTTTTTTTCTCTTTCCTTCAACTAGAATCAACATTTGTGCTGGGTATAGTAACCTGGGTTGGCATTTATAGTCGTTTAGCACTGGAAATGCTTTGGTCCACATTCTTCTTGCTTTCATAGTTTGCACTGAAATGTCAGCTCTAATTCTGATAGGTTTCCCCTTACATGTAACTTGTTTTTCTCTTGTGACTTTCAGAATTTTGTCTTTGTTTTGAGCGTCTAGCATTTTAATTATGATATGGCATGGGGAGTTTCTTTTCTGATCTTATCTATTTGGTGTTCTATGTGCTTCTTGTATTTGTATGGGTTTGTCTTTTTTTAGTTTGGGAAAAATTTCCATCTATTAGTCTGTCGAAGATCTGATCAACACCATTCTCTTGGGATTCTTCTCCTTCCTCTATCCCTATGATGCAGAGCCTTGATCTTTTCATTGTGTCCCACATTTCTTGGTTGTTCCACTCTTGTGTATTTTTAAATTTTTCATAGTCTTTACTTGAGCTTTTTAGTTGTTCTGTGCTATCTTCCAGGTCTGATATTCTTTTATTTGCTTCCTCCATTCTACTTCTAAGGCTTTTTCCCATTCTTTCCTCTTGATTAGATGAGTGTTCTATTTCCTTTTTCATTTCATCCTTTGTTTTCTTTATTATTTTCACTTCCTTTTGGAGCTTCTTATAGCTCCAAAATCTCTTCTTATAGCTCCTTGCTTCACTAGTTGCTTTCCTTTTTCATTTCAGCATGGGATCTTTTCAGTGTTTCCACTTTCTTCCAGAATTTGTCATTTTCTCCCTCTATATCTTTCCAGAGTTTGTCATTTTCTCCTTTTAGTTCTTCCTGAAGTTTGTCATTGTCTCTTTCTGGGTCCTTTCTGAGTTTTTCATTCTCTCCCCTTAGTTCTATGATTTCTTTGAATATATCTGTGATTGTTCTTCTACAATCTGTGTCCTGGGCTACCTCCAGGGGGATCCCATTGTAGGAATCCTCCACAGGCTTGGTAGAGTTTAGTGTGGAATTATTCTGCACTTTTCCCATATTGTTCTTTCATTGGCTCTTGGCATGGGGGTTTCCATTTGCCTATATTCCAAGGCAAATCTCCAATGCCTCTTCGTCATGTTGAAGGATTGCTTTCCTTGATTTCTTCAGATGCCTTCATTATAGTCTCCTTGTTTATGGTGTGTTGACTTGTCTAGGTTTCAGGCTTTCAATTTTGGTTCTATGTTTGAAGGTATAGGTCACTCTTCCCTTTCCGTTCTCCAAGAATTGAGACTCCTCCAGAAATCCAGTTGGTGGTGGGGAGGGAAGTTGTTTGCTTTACTCGCCCCCCCCCCCCGCCTGTTCTGGTACCATGTGCCTCAGCTGGTCTGGTGGGAGCCAGCAACCTGTATACAAGGCAGTCCAGAGATCCAAACTTCCCTCCCACAATCCTCCTGGCTGACACACATGGCCCACACCCTGCACCTCAGCTGGTCTGGCAGGACCCAGCAGCCTTTATGCAAAGCAGGCCAGAGATCCAACCTCACCTCCCACAATCTTCCTGGCTGACACATGTGGCCCACACCCTGCACCTCAGCTGGTCTGGCGAGAACTAGCAACTTCTATGCAAGGCAGGCCAGAGATCCAAACCTCACCTCCCACAATCCTCCTGGCAGACACATGCAACTTGCACTCTGTGCCTCAGCTGGTCTCTGATTTTAGTGTTTCTATAGTGACAGGTTTCTAATGAAATGAAACTTTCTCACTTAATTTTATGCAGATATGAAAAAGGAGACAAACATAAGTGCATGGACTAGAGTAACTTCATATCAATTTAATCCAAGTGCTACCATAATAATTCACCATGACTTGGATTCTTTCTATTCCTTTAGGAAGTAATGGGAAAATATCAATTCCTTATAAAAATGTGTTAAAAAAACTGAAATTTATTTCCATATTTCCCACTATTATTATCATTAAAAATTTGCTCCATTAATACAATCAGCAGGATATAAAAATAACACTCTGAAGTAACACAGTTCCAGAAAAACAAACAGCAAATGGTTTCCCTCATTTGTGGATGCTAACACCAAATCCCCAGTTGAAAAGCAAGCTGAACATTATTGTTATATTTCTTTTTATCTGAAAGCAATTGTGTTGTTATAATGTAAATCTATTAATGAGCTCTAGAATCGACCTACCATTTATTTTCAGACTCTGTAATTGCTGTATGTGGGTGGAAGGTATGTATTCATATTTTAGAGTAATATAAAATTAATAGTGGAAATATGATTTTCTAAACATATTTTGGAATTAATATGCAGCTTATTCTCAGAGGTCATAATTTTAATGCATATATGATAATTATATAGGCATATGTTGGAGCAATACAAAGGGGAGGGAAAAAGAACTGAATGATACAGTCAAATTCTGCCCAAAACAACAAGCCTCCAAATGGAAAAACTTTGGAAAGACTGAGAGAAAGGTGCAAGACATGTATGGTTGAAGGCAGGAACAGGGGTAGGAGGGGGCAGGGAGAGGGGAATGTGTCTAAATTGGGCTGAAAGATAATAAATGAAATGCACAATTCATCAATAAAAGTATTTTTAAAATAGCACCACCAAATCAGTAGCCTTCCTATATATCACCAACATACATACCAAGAAAAGAAACCAGGAAAATGATCCAATTCATGATATCCTCAAAAATGCCCCCACTAACACCCTGGCTATCAGAGTAAAATCTCAATGCCAAGAATGAACTCCTTCTTTTGAGGCTATTTATCAAGAGTTCTATAATCCCTCAAATAATATTGGCCACCATTAATATACTTACCCACCAAAGCTTGATGGTAAGACCCTATTGCTGAAGACATTATATACATGAGCTGTAGAGTAAGCAAGGAGACATTAAGCTGGTGCTGACTTTAAAGCCTCATTCCTATTGGATAGTTTTCATAATGTGACAAGGTGCTGTGAGTACTACCTGAAGAGAAAGTAAATCATCAACCTTACCCAGCCATAAATCCTGTAAGCTACAACTGGCCTGGCAAGATATGCCCACTGGTGTAATGGTGGCACAAATATTATGTCATAACCAGTCATTTTAATACTGGGTTTAATTTCTGATTCAGAGGATAGAACCCATATTAAGTTCTGATTCATATGAGAGAACATTGATATTGGGCCTAGGAACCTGAGTCTAGACAGGTTACGGGCCATCAAGGAGAACCTACTCCTATTATTCTGCTAAATAGATAATATTAAACTGACTCCTAACAACTTATTGCTATACCTGTAGATTAATACATCTCTCAACTTTCAGCAGAGTAACTTCCTTATGCAGAAGATGGTGATTAACATAGGGACTTTACAACTGGCCAATGTGCAGGGAATAAGAGACTTCAGACTGATTATCCCTGAATTGGACATCTATGTCAAACTTCTGTTTCCCAAGGTTCAGGGATTATTGTAGATGAAGGGATTGAAAGGCAGTGAGAGTCAGAAGTGAAAGATAATCACAAAGCAGTAGAGTTTTCCAGATAGCTGGGCAGTTAGTTATTCATATTGATTCATAGTAATGTTGACAGTATTCACAAGACTTCTATAAGCTCAAGTCAGTTAAAATCCCAGAATGGACATGGGGAAGTAGGTAAGAAACCTCAACTCTACCTGAGGAAGTATTAGCAACTGATGGCTGATGGGCGGGGTAGAGTGAATCTCATTTAAATATAATATTTTACTAGGTTAACAAGGTTTCAGTGAATGGACCCATCCTGAAGGGCATTGAGGGGACACAAATTTGACTCTATAGGCCTTAATATGTACATGAACTTGTGTGGAGGTTGGTAGTAAGAGGAGATGCAGAAAGAGAAGGGGAGCTAAATGCAGTCGACATAAATTGTAAAAATTGTAAAAGTTTGATAAAAAATGACCCAGTATCTTTTAGGAGAAGGGAACTGAAAGTTTCTTAATAATTAAACATTTTGGGAAAGGAAATACATAATGTTCCAGGTTACTGTGAACAAATGTCTTTTTAGTTCATGTAAGGAATAAGTGTTTATTGCTTGATAATTTCATACTTGCCTATGGTGATGCACTTTGATCAAATCCTTTCTTCCAGTTTCTCCCCTATGCTCTCAATAATGTTCACCTTCGGACTTTATGTGTTCTTTTTATAAACTCACTAAGTACACTTAGTGATGCCAGTACGTTCATGAGCATAGGTCCATCTACTGGAAGCATGGGTAGGCTCTAAGGAGCCGTACCTCCCCAGCAGCAATCAACTCCCAACAGTGCCTCAGCTAGGGCTGGGAATCATTAAGTCCTTCCACCTTCCATGCTGAGATTTTGTTTGGCTTGATCTTGGTCAGGTCTTGTGCATGCAGCCACAACTTCTGTGTGTTCATCCATGCAATAACCCTGTCATGTCTGGAAAGCACAATTTTGCTGCAGACATCCACTGTCTCTGGCTCTCACAATCTCTGCTGCCACTTTCCATGATGATCCTTGGGTGTTGAAAGAGAGAATGAGAATAGATGTTCCATTTAGGACTGAGCACATCACAGTCTCTTTTTCTTTGGATGTTGGCCAGTTATGGGTCTCTGTATTAATCACCTTCCACTGCAAGAAGAAGTTTCTCTGATACATTGAAGAAGCACTACTCTACAAATATAAAGATAAGTACTTGTAAGCAACTTAATATTATGTCCATTTAGCAGAATAAAAACAGTGGGTTCTCCCTAGGGCTTATGACCCATGCATCATCCATGGCTTCTTGGACCAGCAAATGTTACCAGGCATGAGTTCCATCTTGTGGAGAAGGCCCATAACATTCATACCACCATTGCACCAGTCAGCATATCTTTTTAGCTCAGCTGTTACTGTAGATCATGGGGTTCATAAGTAAGACTGTTGTTGAATGTTCTCCCATGGTTATATGTATAGAAACTTCTAGCACTATGAAAGCTAGCCAATAGAGACGAAGCACCAGGTTAATATAAGTTTGATTGCTCCAGGTCCTATGACTCAGTTATTTGCTATCTTTGGCAATAGGGTCTCACCATAAAGTTCTGGAGAGTAGCCAACAACAATGGCAATGATCTGTAATGTTTGGGAAGGAGGTCTATGTATGGTAGATATTGGGCTTGCTAAAATATATAATGATAATAACAGCCTAAAAAGAATATTTCTTATATAGTTAGAGGGTGCTGTTCACCTCTCTGAAACAGATGCCTGTTTCCAATATGCTTCTCAGTGTTGCCACTGGTCATTCCCTTTATCCTACATTGTCACAAAGTATTCACTTTCAGATAAAAAAGATGGAGTGGCTATGTATAGACTTAAAAGAAAATTGAAAATGTAGATTAAAATACAAAATTAGCAAACAACATCTCAAAGACCTGAAACAATGTGCTGGAACTTTCCAAGAGGCTACACAGTTCCATTTTGAGATGGAACTTACAAGCCTATTCCAGGGTGAAAGCTGGAGGTTCTGATTTGTACAGTTGCCATATTTGAATAGATAGCTTGAAATGTGTCATAACTCAGACGTGGCAGGAGGCAATCATAGAACACCTGCTGTATAAGCATGAGAATAGAAGTAATAAAGGAAAGTGTCAAAAATCCATTCTCCTGGGATAAAGGTTTAATGTGGAAGACAAGCTTTTCACACTTTTGACAAACAGAATAACTTTGTAATCTGGAAAGAGAAAAAAAAAAAAAAAGGACTACAATTGACCCCCAGAATACAAAACATAAAGTAAAAAGATGATGAATGTGGCAAACAAAATTAACTTATTTGCATCAAAAGATATAAAGAGCCAGTAAGATGGGTCGATGGGTTAGTCACTTTTTAAGGAAGACTGACATCTTGGTGGACGATGGAAGGAGAGAACGAACACCATTGTCTTGTCCTCTGACTTCTACACGTACAATGTGGCATCTACATCCCCTCCCAATATATGTACACACAGGGAGGAGGAAGGGAGGAGAAAAAGGGAAAGAGGAATTGGGGAAGAGAAGGAGGAGGGGGCTGAGAGGGTAGTAAGAGAGAAAGGGGAAGTGAAAAGTAAGAAACTAGAGGAAGGTTTTGTAATGCACACAAAAGAAATAGAACCCACAGTATGTTTTAATAACACTCACATGAATCACTAGAGAGCAAATAAATAAATGGAATATGAGCAGGCATTTCATAGTCAAGAATAACTAAGTGACTAATAAAACTAAAGAATCCTAAAAGACATCTGTGCTGGATAGCTTTAGTGTCAACTTGACACACCTGGGTCGAGGGAGCCCCAATTGGGGAATTAGCTCCATTGGACTGGCCTGTGGCCACATCTGTGGAATATTGTCTTGATTGTTGAGCAATGTGGGAGGGCCCAGCCCACTATGGGTGCTGCTACCTCTGGGCAGGTTGTTGTGTACAGTATAAGACAGCAGGCTGGGCATGGGCCAGGGGAGCAAGCCAGTAAGCAGCATTTCTCCATGGCCTGTGCTTCAGGTCCTGCCTCCAGGTTCCTGCCCTTGGGCTCCCTGAGTGATGAACTGTGACCCGGGAGATGTAAGCTGAATAAACCATTTCCTCCCCAAGTTGGTGTTGGTCAGAGTGTTTTGTCACAGCAATTGAAGACAAATTAGAACAGAAATAGGAATGTGGTGGGTTGAATAAGAATGTCCCCTGTAGGCTTTAAGTATTCAGACATTTGTCTCCAGTTGGTGGCACTGTTCTTGGAGGTCTTAGAAGGTGTGGCTGTGCTGGAGGCAGTACATCATTGGAGGCGGGCTTAGTGAGTTTAACAAGCCTTGCAATCTCCAGTCTCTCTCTGCTTCCTGTGCTCATTGCGAGATGTGAACCTCAGCTTGCTGCTCCAGCCCTGGCCACCATGCCTCCCACCACAATGGACTCTGATTCCCTGGAACTGTCAATCATAAGCTCAATAAACTCTTCCTTTTGTAAGTTCCCTTGGTCATGGTAGTTTTATCACGGCAACAGAAAAGTGACTAATACAACATCCAACCTCATTATTAAGTAAACTCACAATACCATTTTGCTTCTAGACGTTTAAAGAAACTTAAAAGGAAAGAATAATGAGGAGCAAGAGGGATTCTCATTGACTGCTTGTGGGAGATTAATGCAGCTAGTTTGAGAACAGGTTTTTATTATTAATAAATCTGACTGGAGAAATGGCTCAGCAATGAAAAACACTTGCTGCTCTTGCAGAGGAACTGAGTTCAGTTCCCAGCACCCACATCTGACCACTCATGACAGCCTGGAGCTCCAGCTCCAGTGTGTCTGATGACTCTGGACTCTGCTGGAGCCCACACTAACATATACATTTGTACACACAAACCCATGTGTACATACATAACTTAAATTTTAATTGAACATTAAATCACTGCCCAAATTCATATTGTTTAATTCACCCTAAGTAGTCATATCTGCTATGTAGAGAAGTTTTTTAAGAATCTCTGTAGTGTGAATATATCTGACATGTATTTTAATTTGTTAATCACAAAGACATCTGCTTTCATAAAACTTATCAATATGTATTCATGAATGCAAACAGTCAGCAGACAATCCTGGATGTACATATGGTTGCCACCTTTTTCAACAGCCCCATGACATCTCCAGGGATTTCTTCCCATGAGTTAAGAATTATCTTCTGTCCCAATCTTGACGAGAGCCCTGTTGAGACACAGGTTGTTTCCTTTCTATGGGGGAAGAAGAGAATCAGGGAACACACCCTACTCACTGAAGGAATATAATTTGACCAGGTACAATTAGTCAAATAAGGTGTCAAAAAATATGTAGGTTAATTCTTCAGAAGCATAAACTATAGCTTTTAATGTTCCTTCTCTAATTATTTCATACAATATGATTTCCCATATTGGATACAACTCAATAGCTAACACATTTCTTTGAGCGATGAAAGCTTCCTTGATCAAATCCCAATTTAATAGTCATCGTCATTTAATACTCACTTATTTTACTACATGTTACCATACTTTATATTTGAGCATATGTGGATGACATTTCAACTGTTTAACTTAAAGTTTGTCCCTTTATTCTTTTAGCAATGGTAAAATGTCAGATAACTAACAAGTCAGTAATTATGTATCTATAAATGTGAAGTGTAGCATCATACCAGTGCAAACTAAAGGCGTGGAGAGAAAAATAAGAGAAGGTAATGGATGGATATGTTCACACTGCATTGCATACATATGCAACTGTACAAGTTTCATAAAATTATTTAATAGTGTTCTTCAAATTTATTTTATTTATGTGTATTTGTATGAGGGGGTGAGTATGTGCACATGAGTTCAGGTGCCCACAGAGGCAAGAAGAAGGCATTATACACTCTGGAACAGAGGTTACAGGTGGGTGTGACCCACCAGTCGTGGATTCTGGGAACTGAACTTGTGTCCCTTGCAAGAGCAACAAGTGCTCTTCATCTCTAAGCCATCTCTCCAAGCCCAGTAAAACTAATTTTAAAAAATAAAAAAACACAAAGTGTGGCAGTACTGTGAAGAAGATACTAGTGCTGTGACCAAGCCACATGTGAGAGCAGAGCCACTGGTCACGTGGTCCCTGAGAACAAAGCCTTTGTGCCAGGAGTTAACGAATGGAAACCTGACTCCAGGATGGGCTCAGAAAAATGCCTATTTTCCCTTGACTTCTTGATGTTGCTTAAGCATAAGATGATATCTCCAACAGTGCTCATGTGAAAGTTCTATTTGGCACACTGCTCTTAAAGCCAACCATTAGGTATGTAATGTTATATATATTTTTTCAATCATAAAATAATTTAATGTTTTCTTAATTTTAAAAATAATTATTTTATTGACCCAGGCTAAAATCATCTTCACTGACACATACGGTTTGTTTTTTGACTTTTCCAAAGTCCTCAGCTACATTCAACTCATTTAGTATCGTTCTCCAGATCCCTTCGGGTCGAGCCCTTGTCCCTCTTCATCAACTCTCCGGCCACTGTCTCCCTCACCTCTCCGGCCACTGTCTCCCTCACTGACACTAGGTCTCATGTCTCCTGGTTCTTCCTCCTATCTACTACCCATCCCTTCAGGCTCCCAAAAGCCAGTTCACAGCCTTAATCCTCCAATTCCCCTCATGAAAATCCTGTGAATCCCCACAGCTTGTCAAACAGAACTGAAACTCTACCCTGATATTGGAGGTGCTCCCTGGTGGCTTTTCCTGCAGGGCATAGTCACTCTCCTCCACATAGAGACCCCCACCTCTGGCTCCCTACTTAACTGTCAGAGAGGTCCTTGGACTCTTCCTTTCCTCAGACACTGAACCCAGAACAGAGTTCTTCTTGGGAACCCTCGAAGTACCCAATCTATACTTGTCTTATGGCATTTGATACACTCTGCTTTGTGGTCTGCTTATCTGTGGTTGCATTCCTTCAACTCGGGTGAGCTGAGATTTTCAAGCTTCTGCTTTCTCCCCTTCTCCATCCAGGAGCATCGTTCTGAATATTCATGTTGTAGAGATAAAAATGCCTTTAATCCCAGCACTCGGGGCGGGGGGGCAGAAGCAGGCGGATCTTTGTGAGTTCAAGGCCAGCTTTGTCTTCATAGTGGGTTCCAGGACATCTGGGACAACAGGGAGACCCTGTCTCAAAAAGCATAGGTGAAAAAATCTATTGTGCTTCTTACATTTAAAATTCCAAAGAAATGTAAAAAGTCATTTAAAATATAAAATCGCATTTTTCCTCAATATGTCCATAGCTGTATTATTTGAACTTAACATTAGACTACTTGAAACTCCCTTTGACAATATTGTGACACTGAAATTTCTGGTAACACCTGAATCCAGACCTTACAAAGAAGTCTGAGAATATCTGATTGGTGCCTCATGTAGGCCTCTTTGAGCATTCCTGAGTAGCTGGACTAGAGTTCCAGGACAGCTGGGGTTACAAAGAGACCAAACCAACAACAACAACAACAAAAAAAGGGGAGGTTTTCCCTGGATGGCACTGTGGCACTGTGATTTTTGTTATATACCCTTCAACTCTGCACATGCATACATATGTGTGTGCATAATGTGTGCATAATACAAAGAGGGGGTGGAAAGAATGTTAGAACCAGTGGGACAAGACATCTGTTGCTACTTAGCTCATTCTAGACATGATACTGAAGCTGGACCCATGAAATCTCCATAGTATGGTAGTCTGAGTTTTGCATATAATGAAAAAAAACAGTTGACGCACCATGATGGATGGGGGAATTTCGTGGGGCCTCACCTCAAGATGAAGAGCTACAGGCAATCCATGGACGATGAGGGAGGATGAATCAGTTTTCTCCAGGGATAGTTCCTGATAGGTTATCTAATCCCATGTGAGCACCCCTAAATATAGGTACACAGAAGCAAATGGACTCAGTGCATTACACACGCACACACACACACACACACACACACATTGTCAATATTTCTGATGTATTTATAAATGTATATGTGTATATGTGACAATAATAACTAGAGAAGGAGAAACAGAGGGAATGAAGGGACATGGGAAGAGTTGGAGGGAGCCCAGGAAGGCTGGAAATAATGCAAAGAATATATTCATGTATGATATTCACAAAAATAAAGTAAAAACAAAAGTAAAATATATGAAGAAAAATGTAAGATATGTCTGCTCCTCCTCATCCTACTAATAATTCTTTCCACATGTTGAGCCATTACATAAGCTATTGACACTGTTTTCATTTTTTTCCTCCCTTTCTTTTTGTTACCACATTGACCCCACGCTCTGGGTCATGATCAGACTTCTCTACTCTTCCCCAAACTGATTTGAGTCATTGAGTGACCAGCCTGCCTTCAGAACAGCTCCCACTGTGTCATTCAGGGAAACACACAGGATACAGAAAGTGGTTTTGCTGAGTGTCTTTTCATCCATGAGCAGTTCTCTCTGAAGTGAGCAAGAGCTATCAAGTTAGCTTCCACTCTGTGCTGCTGAGTGTTTGCTTCCTGTAACACAGAGAACACACCCTCATTGCTGATATATCTGAATGGCAACATTTCCTAGGTACAATTGTATCATAGGATAGTATGCCACGACCTTATTTTTGAAAAACTCCTTTTAAACCATTGGCGGATTATAGAATCATTGTAATTGATGTTTATCTTTCAAACAAAGACCTATTTCAGGGCTGGAGAGATGGCTCAGTGGTTAAGAGCATTGTCTGCTCCTGCAGAGGGTCTGGGTTCAAATCCCAGAAGCCACGTGGTGGTTAACAGTCATCTGTACCTCCAGTTCCAGGGGATCTAATGCCTTCTGTCCTCTATGGGCACTGAACACACAGGTGTACTTATATATATATATGCATGCATAACAGTCATAGACATAACAAAAAATAAATTAAAAATAAAAAACTTCTTTGGAGCAAGAGTAGGTCTGTCTGAGCCAAGAAATATTGTGGTATTAAGGATGCAAAGGAGGCTAACCTCAAAATATACTATCCCTGATGGCCCATGGCCAACACTCCTAAGACTTGATTAATATCTGTATTCTTTGCTACATGGTAAAATAAGAACAGAGACAATGATTGCCTTTGCTCACCATTGTGTATTCCTAGAATGTAATAGATGCACTCCTAGATATTATGCAATAAAAATATGTCATGTGAATGAAAATGCAAATTGTCCTAAGACATATTAAACACTGACTTAAAAACCAAGATTCCTCATACCAGAACACCTTATCAGAGTTGCATTTAGAATGAAGAGAATAAACTTCTCTTATTAAACTTTTTCCACTCAAGAAAATTCACTAATAGCATTATTTCTATTTGTAGCAAGCTAACTTGTTGAACTATTAAATTCTTGGTTCATTTTTCACAGCTCCAAGGAATGCTGATGTTTTGGGGAACATCGAGAGAGAAAGTGTTGAGCAGCCTGTGCTTGGGAGGAATAACAGAAATCTCCAAATATGCACCAATTTTCAGTTCCACATAAAGTGCCATTCACTTAATGGCTTAACACATTTGTCATCTCACAGTTGTTCTAGGAAGGAGTCCAAGATGCCAGAGTCCTCTTCTTAACACATCAAAATATTATTAGCAAAGAATCAGCTAAGCTGTGTTCTCACCTGAAAGTTCTCAGCTTAGGAAAAATCCTTCTCCAAGCTCATTCAGACTGGTGGCAGAATTCATTTTCTTGTGCTATTCAACTGACAGTCTCAGCTGTTTCTGATTAGCTAGATGTTACCCCCAAGTCCCAGAAGACAATCACAGTACTGCCTTGTCACTTTCTTATAGGCTTTCATGCAGCAAGACATCTTATTTCTTCAGGGATATCTGAAGAATCATCTCTCATTCCTATTTTATGTAGAGAATCTTATCTTAAATATATTCATTTGAGTGACATCAAATTGCTACTAATTGGCAGTAATAATTGGCAAATGTATTTTGCATCCAAAGGGAGGAAATTATTCAAGGATATTACTCATTGGAAGTCAACTAGGGTATATTTGCTACAGCAACCTGATTTCATCTGTTTCCAAATTTTCAAATGTAATACACAAATCCCATTGATAAAGAAGTATTCTCCCTAATTACTGATAATTGATCATTATACTGATCAGAAAGTTTTCCAATTCTTATCAGAATTTCTGAGTAATCTTGCTACTTCTTTTCATCTTCAGAAATAGGAAAGCATTTAAGTAAGATGATTAATTCTAAACCTAGTTACAAAAAGCAGTGATCATAGCTGAGAGGGAAATCATGCCAATTTTGACAAAGTCATGAGCATTACAATCTATTTTATTAGATAAGAAATTTGTCTCAGAGTTCTGTCCAAGACCCACCTTCTGCAGACTCTTAATCTTTATGCTTTGGTCATTTGTGCCCTTCTATGTTCCTGACCCTCTGTTGCATGAGGGAGCTTCATTAATGGAAATTGGGAGATTCATTAATGCCCTCGTTACCTGTTTTTCTATGTTCTGTGATTCTTTTCTGTAGAAATTGGATCGCACATGGGATCAAAGACCTCATGTTGAAACCAGAAACTCTGAAAGTGATAGAAGAAAATGTCGGCAGTAACCTACAAAACATGGGTGTAGGAAAAGACTTTCTAAAACAGAAAGCAACTGCATTGGAAACAAGGTCAAAATAGACAAATGGGACCTCACTGAACTCAAAAGCTTTTGTGCAGCAAAAGAAACAGTCAAAGAAGTGAAGAGAAAACACACAGAGTGGGAGGAAACCTTAGCCAATGATACATCTGACAGAGGCTTAGCATCCAGAATATATAAATTTGTCAAAAAAAAAGAAGCAAGAAAACAAAATACTTGATCAAAAGATGGAATAAAGAGCTGAACAGAGACTTCACAAATGAAGGAGTGAAGATGCCTGAGAAACATCTCAGAAAGTGTTCAACATCGCTAATAATTAAGCAGATGCAAATTAAAACCAGCTTAAGATTTCATTTTACCCCAGTAAGACTGGCTAAGATTAGGAAAACAAATGACACCAAATGCTGGAGAGGTTATAGGGAAAGGGTAACACACATTCAATGCTGGTGGGAATGCAAACTCATGCAACCCCTATGGAAAGTGGTATGGAGAATACTTAAAACACTCAAATTAAACCTACCACCTGACACAGTTATATCACTCCTAGGTATACCCACAAGACTCAATCTGTCCCAGAGAAGCATGCAAAACCATGTTTATTGCAGCTCTTTTCAGAATAGTGAAGAGCTGGAAGCAACACAGGTGTCCCTCAACCATTGAGTGGATAGAGAAAATGTGGTAGATCTACACAATGTCGTTCTCTGTGGTAAAGAAAGACAACGTCGGGCCTGGAGAGATAGCCTAGCGGTTAAGAGCGCCGACTGCCCTTGCAGAAGGCCCGGGCTCGATCCCCAGCACCCACATGGCGGCTGAGAACCGTCTGTAACTCCAATTCCAGGAGAACTCCAGTTCCAGGGGAATCCAACGCCCTCTTCTGACGTCCGCGGCATTGCATGACACTGATGCACAGACCTGCGTGCAGACAGTACATTCATATACATAAAATTAAAAAAAATAAAAAAAAAAGACAACATCAGCCAGGCGTGGTGGCGCATGCCTTTAATCCTAGCACTCAGGAGGCAGAGGCAGGCGGATCTTCCCGAGTTCAAGTCCAGCCTGGTCTACAGAACGAGCTCCAGGACAGCTGGGGCTACAGGGAGACCCTGTCTCAAAAAAAAAAAAAAAAAAAAAAAAAGACAACATCATGAACTTTGCAGGTAAATGGATGGAACTAGAAGCCATTATGTTAAGTGAACAGAGTCCCAAAAAACAAACAATGAATGGTATCCCTCATTTGTGGATGCTAGCACCAAATCTCTAGTTGTAAGGCAAACTAAGCAACATTAGTAGTGTATTTCTTTTTATATGAAAGTAACTGTACTGTTAAAATGCGAACCCCTAAAGGGCTCTAGAATTAACCTACCACTCATTTTCAGACTTTGTAATTTTGGCATATGGATGGAGAGT
Organism: Rhizomys pruinosus; assembly: GCA_009823505.1. Taxonomy (NCBI): domain Eukaryota; kingdom Metazoa; phylum Chordata; class Mammalia; order Rodentia; family Spalacidae; genus Rhizomys; species Rhizomys pruinosus. The sequence goes on along the minus strand of VZQC01004693.1, from coordinate 3,841,395 downwards.
ATGTATGCATATTTTAGAGTAATATAAAATTAAAGGGAAAAATGTGAATTTCTAAACATATTTTGGAATTAACTCACAGTTTATTTTCATAGGTCATAATTTTGGTATATGTATGACATATATATGCATATTTTGGAACAATACAAATTGGAGGGAACAACAATAACAAAAGGACTAGGTCAAAGAACTGACTGAAACAGTAAACTTCTGCCCAAATCACTAAATCCCTGCATAGAAAATCTTTAAAAAGACAGAAAAAGATGCAAGACATGTACAGCAGAATGCATGAACTTGGGTGGGGTGGGGGGCATGTAAGGGGGAATGAGTCTAAATTGGATTGAGAAATGTTGTATAAAATGCATAAAACTTCAATAAAAATAATTTTAAAGATAATTTGAATTGTAGATGTGCCACTTAGGCTTTAGCAATTCATGTCTGTGTGTGACCAGTTGTGGTACATTGCAATAGTCTCCAGCTGGTGCAGAGGAGGCTTCTTTGATGAGTGGTGACTGGGATATTTGTCTGTAAATATAAGAATACATATTTTGCACATAGTAATAAATCATATTAATCTAGGGATGGGCCAGCCTTGGCATTTTCTCTAAGACCTATATTAAACTTTTTCCATCCAGGGCTCAGGGACCATTGAGGAAAAGGATGAAGAAAGATTGTAAGACCCAGAGAGGATTGCATCACCATATGGAAACAGAGTCCTTCAGACTCCTGGGACCTTGCTCATATGACCTACAGCAATGGTGTCAGCGTGCACAAGACCCATGCCAACTCAAGCAGACAAAAACCCAGTACAGAACTGGGGAAATGGATAGCAGGCTCCAATCTTAATTGAAGAAATATTAGCAATTGATTACTGCTGGGTGAAGAAGAGCTAATATTAAAACAAGGTACTCTAGATAGGCTGACTAGACCTCAGTAGATGAACCTGGACTGAAGAATGTTTGGAGATACTAACTTGACACAATAACCTTTAACACAAATGACAGTGTATGAATTCTGGTAGAGGGTGCCAGTGGAGAAGGGGGTATAAATAAGATTAAAATATTAAGATGTTCTGTATGAAATACACAAAAGTTCAGTGAAGATTTATAATAAATACATAAGTAAATAAATAAATAAAAGAAAGTCTTTTCCTATGCCTATGTCTTATAAGTTACTACCAACATTTTCTTCTATCATTTTCAGAGTTTCAGGTTTCACATTGAAGTCTTTGATCCATTTGGAGTTGAGTTTTATACAGGGTGAGAGGCAGGGGTTTAATTTTATTCTTCTACAAGTGGTGGTCCAGTTTTGCCAGCACCATTTGATAAAGATACTGTCTTTCCTCCATTGAGTCTCCTTGGCTCCTTTGTCAAATATGAGGTGGCTGAACTTGCATGTTCTCAGGTTTGGATCTTCAATTTTGTTTCATTGATCTACAGGTCAGTTTTTGTGCCAACACCAGGCTGCTTTTATGACTATAGCCCTGTAATATAGTTTGAAGTCTGGTATGGTAATCCCCCCTGTATTGCTCTTTTTGCTCAGGGTTTCATTGGCTATTTGGGGTCTTTTGTTTTTCCATAACAACTTTAGGATTTTTTTCTAGGTCTGTGAAGAAGCTCATGGGGATTTTAGTTGGGATTACATTGAATCTGTATATTACTTTGGGCAAGATGGTCATTTTTACTATACTAATTCTTCCAGTCCATGAGCATCTTCTGATATCTTCTTCAGTCTCCTTCTTCAGGAATTTTAAATTTTCATTGTAGAGATTTTTAGTTTCTCAGGTCAAGTTTATTCCTAGATATTTTATTTTTTGGAGGCTACTGTGAATGGGAAAGTCTCCTTGTATTCCTTCTCCAGTTGTTTGTTTTGTTATAAAGAAAGGCTACTGATTTTTCTATGTTAATTTTGTATCCCTCCACCTTACTGAAACTGGCATCCCTTAGGTAAACTATCATGTCATCTGCAAAAAGGAATAAATTGACTTCCTCTTTTCCAATTAGTATTCCTTTAATTTCCTTTTCTTGTCTTATTGCTCCTGTGAAATTTTCAAGCACTGTGTTGAAAAGGAGTAGGGATATGGGATAGCCTTGCTGGATTCCTGACTTTAAGGGTAATGCTTCTAATTTTTCCCCATTTAGGATGATGTTGTCTGTGGGCTTGTTGAATATGACTTTAGTTATGTTGAGGAATGTTCCCTCCAGTCCAATTCCCTCCAGGAATTGAAACGTAAAAACATGTTGAATTTTGTCAAAGGTATTTTCCGCATCAATTGAGATGACCATGTGATTTTTGTCTTTGATTTTTTTGATGTGTGCTTGTATATAGCTTGCAAGTATTTTTTTGAGAAATTTGGCATGTATATTCATTCATGAAATCAGTCTATAATTTTTTGCTTGTATCTTTGCCTAGTTTTGACATTAGAGTGATGCTGGTTTCATGGAAGGTATTTGGGAGATTTCCTTCTCTTCCTATCCTCTTGAATAATTTGAGTAGTAGTGGCTGTAGTTCTTCTTTGAATGTCTTATAGAATTCTGCCAAAAATGTCAAAAATTGACAAGTGGGACCTTATTAAACTCAAGAACTTCTGTACAGTAAAAGAAAGAATCAAGGAAGTGAAGAGAAAACACACAGAGTAGGAGGAAACCTTCACCAGTGATACATACCATAGAGCATTAACATCCAGAGTATATCAACTACTCAAAAAAACAGAGGAGGAAGAAAACAAACAACCCACTCAAAAGATGGAGTAAAGAGCTGAACAGAGACTTTACAAAAGAAGTAAAGATGGCTGAAAAACATCTAAAAAACTGCTCATCACTAATAATTAAGGAGATGCAAATTAAAGCCAACTTAAGATTTCATCTTACTCCGGTAAGACCAGCTATGATCAAGAAAACAAAGGATGCCAAATGGTGGAGAAGTTGTGGGGAAAGAGAAACACTCATCCAGTGCTGGTGGGAATGTAAACTTGTACAACTCCTATGAAAAGCAGTGTGGAGAACTCTTAAAAGACTCAGAATGAGCCTACCACCTGACCCAGACATACCACTCCTGGGTATATACCCAAAAGACTCATCCTATCACAGAAATACATGCACATCTATGTTTATTGCAGCTCTCTTCAGAATAGCTAAGAGCTGGAAGCAACACAAGTGTCCCTAAACCAATCAGTGGATAAAGAAAATGTGGTACATCTACACAATGGAATTCTATGCATTGGTAAAGAAAGATGACATCATGAACTTTGCAGATAAATGGATGGAACTAGAAGCCATTTTGCTAAGTGAAGTAACACAGTGCTCAGAAAAACAAATGATGTATGATGCCCCTCATTTGTGGATGCTAGCACCAAATCTTTCTTTATAAAGCAAACTAAATAATTTCTTTTTATTTTTATTTTTTAGAAAATATAATACCTGATGTTACTCATCAACTTGCTATGAAATGTAGGAATGTAAAATAATATTGCTGCATTACCTGCATACAACTCTACTATCAAAATATGAATCTTTGCCAGGCATGGTCATGTGTACCTTTGATCCCAGCACTCAGGAGGCAGAGGCAGGCAGATCTCTGTGAGTTCAAGAGTGGTCTAAAGAGTGAGATTCAGGCAAGTTTGGACTAAAAGGAGACCTTGTCTTAAAAAGACCAAAAAAATGTGAATCCCTAAACATGTTTTGGAATTAACCTATAGCCTACTTTCACATGTCATAATTTTGGTATATATGGGGTATGTAAATATGCATACTTTGAAGTGATACAAATTGGAAAGAAAAACAAGAACAAAAAAGACTAGGTCAAAGAACAGACTGAAACAGTAAACTTCTGCCCAAAACAGTAAACTTTTGCATCGAAAAAAAATTTTTTTGGTATTTTTGAGACAGGGTCTCCCTTTAGTCCAAGCTGGCCTGGACTTGCCCTGTAGACCAGGCTGGCCTTGAACTCACAGAGATCTGCCTGCCTCTGCCCCCTGAGTGCTGGGATTAAAGGTGTGTACCAGCACACCTGGCCCTCCATTAAAAAATTTTAAAAAGACTGAGAAAAAGGTGCAAGACATGTATGGCAGAATCCATGAACTCTGGTGGGGAGGGGCACATGGAAGGGGGGAGTGGGTCTAAATTTGATTAAGAAATGTTGTATGAAGTGCACAAAATTTCAATAAAAGTATTTTATGAAAATAAATAAAAGCAATTTATCATGAACAATGATTTTGCAGATTAGATTTTCTGGGTTGTGATTCATCTGTGAAACTTCTTCCCAGATAATTTTCTCTGATGTGAAGTAACAGTGAAAGTCAATAATTATCTTCTCTGCTCACAAAATAAAGGCAGTCCTTTGACCTCTATAAAAAAAAAAAAAGAGAGGTTACATAATAGGTTGAGAACAAGAAAGAGGGAAAAGCACTTCAACAACCCTACCACATTACTAGACCACCAGCAGCTGCTTCTTTAATTTGTTTTCTTCTGTTTTGAATGCCAAAAAAGCTTTCATAAATTTCTCACTAGTTTCATCCCATTGTTCATATACTGTTTTGACATAGTCTTACCCCATTATATTGTTTATTCCTTCTTTCAAATTGTGGTCAATGTGCATGAGAAAAGACATTGGCTATAAATAAAAGTGGAAAAGGAAGACTTGCTCACCAAACATCCTGGACCTCTTTCCAGCTATTCTAAATGCAATTGAAACCAAAAGTGTATTTTAATACTCTTAGTTTAGAATCAAGATCTGTTTCTTAGAAATGAGTTCCATATGTTTCCATTCACTTATGCATAACTTATTGAGAATACTGTCAGGATTATGTGGGGTCAAGTCCTATGAGTCTTTCTAAATTTGTTGACCTCTTAGGTTAAAAAGAGTGAGAAAAAACCCTTCTCTCCTTGATCCTACTTCATCATCTACTCTAAAGAGAGTTACATTGTTCTTCACAAAATTGAATGCATTGCTTTCTTAACCAACATAATCATCAAAGCACAGTATTCTAACAAAACTGACAGATACAGCTTCATATTGCAACCCAAAATGTGTGGTAATTAAAAAAATCTTTTGTAGGAGGCTTCTTCACATTCTCAGTCCCCAAAACACATATTTCCAATATGTGCCTTCCATAACAGTTTCTCATACTTATCCAGACTCTCCATGGAATACACTTTTTCTGCTTTTGCTATTCTTTGTTTTTGAGGTCTTAAGCTAGCTTTAGCAAATTAAGGACATGACAGCACCACTAGGTATACTCAGTACATTATACTCAGTATATGTGTGCGTATATATAAATGGCTGAATTTATATATAACACTAATAATCAAAGAAAGGACAAGATGAGGGAGTTGATGGAACATGGGAGAGACTGAGAGGGGAGAAATGATGTGACTACAACACTCACGTATGAAATTCTCAAAAAATAAAGAATACTAAAAAGTGGGATTTATGCTGAGCCATGAGTGTGACTAGATATCAACCAACATGTATGGAGTGATGGGAAATGCACGAAGCACTGAGTTTAATCCCCAGAACCACAAAAGATTAAACGATGGCAATGCAGTGAAGACTAAAAGACCATTTCAAGCAAGAAGAGCATGCACGAAGTTCTCAGGTTATTTTAAAACTACACACACAGATATACACATTAAACTATCCTTATCATAATATATTAGAATAAGAATATTACAGAATAAAAATGGTACTACCAAACCTGACAATGCCAATCAATGTCTTTTCATAATAGAATGTCCCTTTCCCTAACTTCAGCCAATGCCAGTCGAGTGATGCCGACTCTCCCCAGTCTCCTTTCCTGGGTCAAGTCTATGCCATCAGTGTGGACCATCACTCCGAGTACTCAGAGACTGCTAAATGACTCAGGAGGATGAATCATCATCCTAGGAATTTCATAGTCACAAACAAGGAAAGGAAAACCTCTTCCTACTAGGCTTGGTGAATGGTTCATTTCAGTTATTTCTGAGAATTTTTTTTTTCACATTCTGAACAGAGCCTTCTGAAGAAGCCAGTATAACCAGGTGCAGTGATACACACCTGTAATTTCAGACCTTAGAAAGAAGAGGCAGGAGATCATAAATTATAGACTAATCAGGTTGCATATTAAGACTATGTCTCAAAAAATCAGGAAGAGGAGGAAGAGGAAGAAGAGGAGGAAGAAGAGAAGGCAGAAGAGGAAAATGAGAGGAGAAAAAAAAGAGGAGAAAGAAGATGTCTATATTTAGTGTACCTCTTCCCATGTCCTTTAGGTCATAGGGTAATTAAAAACATAATTGGCTCATCTTGTCCTTGAGGTGAAATCATGGCTTACCTCTTTAGGAAGGTCGCTCATTTTCATCTCTCACTCCCGAAGGCATTTCCTTCTCTCAGCAGTATCTGCTCATCCCATGAAAGAAGCAGCTGCTTGGTAACAGCACTTGGCTTTGCCTTGACTTTTCCATTCCTCTGAAGGGGCATGTGCTCTGTGCCTGGAGGCCCTACATAAACATGTATTAAGTAAATCAAATTGTTTGTATTTTTTTTTATTTTATTTTTTAATTTTTTATTTATTTCTGTATGTGTATGAATGTACTGTCTGCATGCAGGTCTGTGCACCCGTGTCGTGCAATGCCGCGGAGGTCAGAAGAGGGTGTCGGATTCCCCTGGAACTGGAGTTCTCCTGGAATTGGAGTTTCAGACGGTTCTCAGCCGCCATGTGGGTGCTGGGGATCGAAACCGGGTCCTCTGCAAGAGCAGTCGGCGCTCTTAACCGCTAGGCCATCTCTCCAGCCCCCAAATTGTTTGTATTAACAACAACAAAAAAAAAAAAAAAAAGAAAATTAACACACAGTGCATTTTTTGTTGGTTTGCTTGTAATTTGGCTTTTGAAGAGTCATTTGTAGTAGCATATCAAATTTAACATTTGAATCAGAACCAAATTATTATTATCCTTTTTATCATTTCAAATTTTATCTACTATCCCAATCATCCTCATAAGTATCATATAAATTATCTCAGTTATGTCCATCCACTGGGAGAAATCTCAGATTTCTTCAATGTACTTCCAAGTGTAAGTATAACAGCATTTTCTCTGTTCTCAGTAACAATTTCTCGATGTTTAAAATTTTAATCCAGAGAACTCTTCAAAGACTCAAAGTGAACCTGCCACTTGACCCAGTCATACCACTCCTGGGTATATACCCAAAAAACCTATTGTAGAGATACATATACGACCATGTTTATTGAAGCTCTTTTCACAATGGTGAATAGCAGGAAGCAACTGAAATGTCCCTCAACTGATGAGTGGATAATGAAAATGTGGTACATCTATACAATGGAGTTCTTTGAAGTGAAAGAAAGATGACAGCATGAAATTTGCAGGTAAATGGATAGAACTAGAAGCCATTATTCTAAGTGAAGTAACACAGTCCCAGAAAAACAAATGATGTATGGTGTCCCTCATTTGTGGATACTAGCACCAAATCTTTATATGTAAGTCAATCTCGGAATTTTTTTTTTTTTACTAAATATAATGCCGAATTGCCTGATGCTACTATAGATACAGTTTGAAGTTTATGTCTCTATTTTCCTAAGTTCTAAGATTTATGAGAAAGAATCAATTTCTTCTTTAAAAGTTCATTAAAACATACATCAACTTGCTATTAAAAAAAGAATACTGCTAACACTTGGGAGGCAGAGGCAGGTGGATCTTTGCAAGTTCAAGGCCAGCCTGCTCTACAGAGTGAGTTCCAGGATAGCCGGCACTACCAGGAGACCCTGTCTCAAAAAGACCAAAAAAAAAAAATTAAAAATACTGTATTTTTCAAAATAGCTTGGTAGGATTTTTTCATGTTGTTTCCACAAAAACAAAAACTTTCAATGCAATTACTATGAGACTAATGCCGATTTGATTATTACATAATGTAGACATGTATCAAGGCATCATATTATAATCATTAAAATAACTGCCAATTAAAAATAAAATATAACTTAGAGCAAAAAATAAACCCCACTTGGAAAAACATTTTTTATCTTTTTGAGACAGGCTCTCCCTGTACTCCCAGCTGTCCTAGAACTCCCTATGTAGACCAAGCTGGCCTGGAACTCACAAAGATCCATCTGCCTCTGCTTCCTGAGTGCTGGGATTAAAGGCATGCACCACCATTCCTGTCTGGAAAAACATTTTTATGTGATCAAGTAATCATCTACTGCTTTAGTTAAGAGATGAGAAGCCACTGTAACCCTCCCCCCCCCCAAATTGGGTTTAAATATAGCTAATCATAGTACTGAAAAAATATTTACTCCAGAAATCTCAGATTATTAGGCATTCAGTCTATAGGAGCAGGTTTCTGGGTGTGAAATTGAGCTCTACCATGTACTACTTTAGGTGAGCAATTATCTTCTCTAGATCCCAGCTTCTCATCTATATACTGGGCTGCTTACTTCATAATGGGCATAAGTATGCTCAGTGACCAAAAGCACAAAGTACAGATTCCTGCACTCTGATTTACAAAGCAGTGCAGCACTACTTGTATTTGGATTCCTATCCTCAAGAAGTTTTAGCTTCACTGACATCAAACTCTCAGAGCTGAGGATAAGAATAATGGGCCTGTCCTGCCTCCATAGTCCTGGAGCTTTGGAGAGTATGGAAGAGTGAATATGTGGCTTTCTAGTTAAATTGCTTCCTCGTGGTAAAGTCAAAAGAAGTATTCACAGCAAAGAGACAAACCCAGTGAAGTGGTGTGAGGCAAGCCACCAGCTCCCAAACACATATTGTCTTGAGACTGCTGAGAACTGCTACAACAAATCTACACTCAGTAACTGCCCAGCTTGTGTCTGGAGTAAGACTGCGGAAAAGCATTGCTAGCTAGAGTGCCACACAGTTCTCTTGGTCCTTAGAAGCTCGTTTTTGAGCTCCACCACCCAGGTGCACCTCCCTCTGCCTAGGATATGAGTTGTCAGACTGTGATCAAGCCCTTCTCACCACAGAACACTTTGTCACCCACTTATTTCATTTGGCCACCTACTGAATATGAAGGAACTTGAAATACTCTATTACTGTCCAGTGAAATGCTTTTCTTCACAGACTATTTTGCAGGTACCTAACCTGGTCAGTAAAACATTCACAAATTCCTTCTTGCAAGATTACCCATCAATGCATAGTGCCAATAACTCCTAATATTTCCAGCTTTAAATTTAAAGGCCAGCCAAAAAATAAATCACTAAAGGGGAGGAAATATTTAATAAAGAATCAGAGAGGAAATTATAATGGGTTAGATCCCTTCTTTGAATTACTTGGCAATGACCACCTCTAACAGATTTGCTGTACAACTGGGTTTTTTTATAAGACTACTTGCCGGGCTGGAGAGATGGCCTAGCAGTTAAGAGCGCCGACCGCTCTTGCAGAGGACCCGAGTTCGATCCCAGCACCCACATGGCGGCTGAGAACCATCTGAAACTCCACTTCCAGGAGAACTCCAGCTCCAGGGGAATCTGACACCCACTTCTGACCTCTAGGGCATTGCACGACACGGGTGCACAGACTTGCATGCAGACAGTACATTCATACACATACAGAAATAAATAAAATTAATTTTAAAAAATTAAAAAAAAAAGACTACTTGCCAAATTAGATACATTTAACACATTATAACTTTCTTCACTGCATGTTTTTTCTTCACTGATGGGGATGATAAATGCATGTTCAACCCAAGGATATGGCACCCAGAGAGAAAAAATACCTCTGGTGCTGAATTAAAAAACATCTGGGAATGGGGGCTGGAGAGATGACTCAATGGTTAAAAACATTGGCTGCTCTTGCAGAAGACCTGGGTTTGGCTCCCAGCACCCACATGGCAGCAAAAATTGTCTATAACTCCAGTTCAAAGGGATTCTATGCTCTCTTCTGCCCTCTGTGGGCATTTTGTGACATGGGTATAGGCAAAACATTCATACACATAAAATATTTTTTAAGAATCTGTGAAGACAGAGACTTATTTGAGGAAGATGTGGAGTAGGGGTCTCCACAGCCAGGCTGTTAACAGAAAATAAGGAAAGAACAACATCACACAAGGGTGACTCTAGACAACAGCTCCAGAGAAAGTAGACTGTTTTGCTTCTTTTCCACCTGTGCCCCTTTTCTAAGCCTAGGGAACAATCTGCAGAAGAGTGGGCTTGGTAGAATGTACTTGGGCTGCGATTGGGATGAAAGATGAAACTACAGCAATATAGTCTGGACACTCATCTGATCAACTTGATTGAACATACAAGCCTCCCCCCCCCCCCCGCAGCTGGATGGTGGGACCCATGGGCTGTGTGGGTTTGGGCACAACTGCTTGCAAATTGATTTTACATGACGGATGCTTGTACTCATAAATGATTACTTATTGTTATAAAATGAAAAAAAATAAAGAAGTAATTAAAAAAAGAAGTATAGAGCACAATTATCCAAAAAGTGTGACAATATTGTATTAACAGCACAAGAAAAAATAACCACACTGCAACCTACAGTAAATGCTTCAGTAAGAATGAATACATAAGTGGTTTTGCATCTATCACTAGAGCTAAATTCAGAGTTTTTTTAAATATTTTTATTGAAGTTTTGTGCATTTCATACAACATTTCTGAATCCAGTTTAGACTCATTCCCCCTTCCTTGCTCCCACCACCCCCGACCTCATGCATTCTGCCATACATGTCTTGTATCTTTTTCTCAGTCTTTTAAAAGTGTTTGGTGGCACATGCCTTTAATCCTAGCACTTGGGAGGCAGAGGCAGGTGGATCTTTGTGAGTTCAAGGCCAGCCTGGTCTACAGAGTGAGTTCCAGGACAGCTGGGGNAGCAGAATGAAGAAAATCAGAAAATATAGGCATAGCTGTTTGGAGTTTTTAAAAGTGTTATCTCCAGCCAGGGTCGTGGTGCACGCCTTTAATCCTACCACTTGGGAGGCAGAGGCAGGTGGATCTTTGTGAGTTCAAGGCCAGCCTGGTCTACAGAGTGAGTTCCAGGACAGCTGGGGCTACAGGGAGACCCTGTCTCAAAAAGACCAAAAAAAAAAAAGTGTTTCTATGCAGAGGTTTACTGTTTTGGAAAGAAGTTTACTGTTTCAGTCAGTTCTTTGACTGAGGTCTTTTTGTTGTTATTGTTCCCTCAAGTTTGTACTGCTCCAAGATATGGATATATATACTTCACACATATACCAAAATTATGACATCTGAAAACAAACTATAAGTTAATTCCAAACATGTTTAAGAATTCATATTTTTCCTTTAACTTTATATTAGTCTAGAATATGCATACATACCCTCCACCCCTATACCAAAATTACAAAGTCTGAAAATGAGTGGTAGGGGATTCACATTTTTAACAGTACAGTTGCTTTCAGATAAAAAGAAGTATAATATTAACATTGCTCAGTTTGCCTTACAGAGAGTTATTTTTTAAGAAAGACAACCAGAGATACAGATTAATTCAAAGAGGTTAAGCAAGATAATTTTCTATCAAATTACAGAGTTAGGAATCTAGCTAAACAACCAATGAGAAATGGATCTGATCCCCTGGAAAATGATTGGTACGATATGTCCATATTCTCCAACTGGGGAGAATTACACCTGTTTTATGTTGTTCCATTTGTGGGCATGAAGAAATGATCCCACGGTCTGTAGTCAAGTAAATTAAAACTCCAGCACCATAAGGGACACAACTTGAAACACAACTGGGTTGTGTTAAGAAGAAAGATTGGAGGCAGCAGAAAATGTCAGAAGGGCAGAACTATAACTTCATGTAGTTCCAACCTCTCCACCTAGAGAAAAGGACTGTTTCAGAACTGCAAACTCCCACATCTCTGTATGCTTTTTAATCAAAATAATGTACTTGCTCAATGTACCAAACTTCCTGATAAATTCTAATTTCAAATAAGGCATGTGGCTCAGAGACTTCTTATCACCACAGGCCACCATCTGTGGATTTCCATGTGGGAAGAGGCAACTCGGGGGGTCCTGTACACCTGGAGCTGCTCATGTATCCTCTGCAACTTCTTCCCCACCTACCAGCATCCACAGATTCTGGGTGGAATTCCTTCACAAGTATAGACATGAGTCATGGAGATCCCAACTGAGCTACCGATCCTCATGCATCAAATTATCAAACAAAAATGTGACATGAATTGTTATTCGTAGTCCTTTCCTCCTTGCCATCTGCTCCAACTGACCACTTCTCAGACTGAACATATGTGATAACCACCACGTCTTTAACAGTTTTTTGTCTTAATTTCAAGCATTCCTCATTTCAAAGCTTTCTCTCTGCCAAAATAAAGTCTGCCCTCAACTTCCTTACACAAAGATCACATGCTGCTGTACTGTGCTTTCAGAATCTATCCCATCTGCTACCTGATAGAAAAAGGCTTCAAAATATGTGCCATAATCTGGGGTGGGGTCTCACTATTTGATTTCTACAATGAAATGTTCAGTCCCTTGATCCTCTATTTTCTTTCAGTCTGCTCATATCCCTTTCCATTTACTATCCCTTCAAATGATGTTTTCCTAATAAAATAGCTTTAGAAACAATGGTTTATCTCATTTTTACAATTATTTATTTATGTATTTTTGTTGTGTGTATACAGGTGTTTTGCCTGCATGTATGTAAATGTATATAAATGTACCTGTGCAGACCTCCCTGAGGAGGCCAAAAAAACTCCATGAGTTGGGCATGGTGGTGCACTCCTTTAATCCTACAGGGAGAGCATGTCTCGAAAAAAAAAAAAAAAAGACTCCATGGCCCTGGAGCTACACGGGTGGTTGTTAGTTGGCATGTGAGTGTTGGTAATCAAAGCCAGATCTACTGGAAGAACATCCAGTGCTCTTAAGGAGCATTGGAGCCCTCTCTCCAACCCTTTGTCTGATTGTGTGTGTGTGTGTGTGTGTGTGTGTGTGTGTGTGTGTGTGTGTGTGTAAGTATGGCAGGTGTGGAAGTCGGAAAACAGCCTCAGGTATCTGTCCTTGCCTTCCACCTTGTGTGAGATGAAGGTCTTTTTTCATCCACTGCTGTTACCTGGTGGCCTAGGTAGCTTTAATTGCCAACTTGACACAGCTAGAGTCATCTGAGAGAAAATTAGCTAAGAATGAATGAGTGAATGGTCTAGAAAGCAAGCCAGCAAGCAGTGTTTATTCCTCTATAGTTTTGGTCCCTGTGGTTCCTGCCCTGAGGGTAGCTTCAATGATGGCTTATGACCTGGAAGTATTAGATTAAATATCCCCCCCCCCAATAAAAGCAGAGCCAAAAAAATGGAAAGGAACCCAAGGAGAATGAGTCCAAGAGATGGGGATGTAGGAAACTGGTTTTATTAAGGGAGAAATGTAAAATGGAAGTATTTAACTGGGAAGGGAGGAGGGAAGGTTAAACAAGGAACCCTGGGGGTTACAGGGAAAGAGCCCCAGAGAGGGGTGTAGTAGGAGGCAGGTGTTATTCAAGACAGAAGTGGGGAAAATGAGGGTTCTTCAACTGAGGAAGGAAGAAGCAAGGTTATACCCAGGGGGGAAGGTGAGATAGTGTGTGCTCTGTGTGTGTGTGTGAGTGTGTGTGTGTGTGTGTGTAAAATCAGAGGAAAATGTATTAGTTCAAAAGCCTACTGAGAAGTACACATACAGATATGCATCTGTATAGCTGAAAGGTATATAACAAGGAATAGTGTACTAGGTAGGAGAAACCTCCCTTTGAGCTGTTAGTAAGGGTAGTCCAAGAGACTCCCAAATAACACAGGCTATTGCTACAGTCCTTGATTTCCTCCCAGAACTTGAAGGCAAGACCCTATTGCTGAAGAGAGGACATACTTCAAAGACAAGATTTGGAGCAATGGAGCTGGAACTAACCTGAAAGCCTCTTCCCTGGAGACTGCTTTCACAGTAGGAGAGGAAACTATGCAAGCTACTAAGGGAGAAAAATCAATCAGTGATGCAATCTAGCTGTAAAGTAATCACAGCAAAAATGACCAGCACAGTAAGCTACCTCTATTGATGAAATAAAGTTAAAAGTGATACTTTTAACTTAGGGATTATCAACAGCTATGTAATTGTGTTTAAGGCCTGTTCAGTGGGAGGGAACTCACATGTGGTACTGTTAACAAAACCAAATACAAATGGCTGGAGAGAACATTTATCCTGGAGCAAAATCTTTATCTGTCACAACCATAATTTCTTAACTATATGCTAAATATGTACCCTTATATTTACAGACAACTATACCTCTCAATATGCATCAAAGAAACTTCTTTTTGCAATCGATGGAGACTATTACAGAGTTCCACAATTGGTCAAATGCAGAGAATAAGTGTCGGTGATATACCTCGACACAGCCTTAAGTGACACATCTATAACGCAATCTCTACACCTAAGGCTCAAGGAACATAGTGGAACAGGGGGCAGAGGGAATCTTAATGAATCTCTCAACTCTCACCAGCAAAACTTCTGCATTAACACAGAAAGAGACAACCAGCCAAAATGTAAAGAATAAGAGATGACAGGGGGTGTCCCTGGATAGGACTCCTATACTAAATTTCACCCCTCGAGGACTCAGGGATCACTATGGAGAGGGGATAGGAAGTCTGTAAGATCCAGGGGTGATGGATGATCACAACAGAAACAGAGGTTTTCTGGTGGCTTAGAACTTGCTCATTTGAACTTACAGTGATGGTGACAAGATTCATTCAAACTCAACCCAGACAGAAACCCAGCATAAAACATCCGGGAGTGGTGGCACACGCCTTTAATCCTAGCACTTGGGAGGCAGAGGCAGGTGGATCTTTGTGAGTTCAAGGCCAGCCTGGTCTACAGAGTGAGTTCCAGGACAGCTGGGGCTACAGGGAGACCCTGTCTCGAAAAGACAAAAAAAAGGGGGGGAGGGGGAAATAAAGCAAGAAACCCAACCTTAACTGAGGAACTACTGGCAATTTATTACTGATGTGTGAGGGAGAGTTTATATTCTCTAATAGAGCAACACTAGATAGGCTCACCAGGCCCTATGCGATGAAGTCACACTGAGGGACATCTGGGGAAACAAACTTGACTCCATAGGTTTTAACATATATGACAGAATGTATATTCTAGGAAGGTATGGAGATGCACATAGGGAAGAAGGTTTAAATACATTCAAGAAGTAGTTTATGAAATGTACAAAAATTCAATAAAATTTTAAAGCAGAAAAAAGAAAAAAGAAGGTAAGAAAGAGAGACAAATACAAAGATAATATCAAGAAGGAAACATACAACCAGATATTATAACTTTATAACAATAAAATAAAATAGTATTGAAATAAAGATACACACAGGGGCTGTAGAGATGGCTCAGTAGTTAAGAGCACTGGCTGCTCTTTCAGGAGACCCAGATTCGAATCCCAGCACCCACGTGGTGGCTAACAGCTATCTGTAAATCCAGTTCTAGAGGCACCAACACCCTCTTCTGGCCTCCACTGGAATTGCATCACACAAGCATATATGCTGGCATAACACACACACACATAAAATAAATAATAAATAAAGATTTTTGAAGAAAAGATGCACAGAAATGAAGTTACATAGAACAGACCTATATGTACCTGCCAAGCTCACTTTCAAAAACGTGGTAGTTAAATATGATGGGGAAAGCAGCATTTCCAATAAACTATTGATAACATATTCCATAAACATAAAATAAAGACTATTTCAGTAACTGCTGGATCCATTCACTATATTCTGTGAAAAAAAAATGAAACTCGACTCCATACTTGCAATACACATAAAAGTCAATTCCAGAGTGTTACAAATGAAAGATACCATAGAAGAAAAATACAAAAAAAGTCTGCGATTCCAATACACAAATATTTTTTAAATAGGAAACAAAAAGCATGTCACAAAAGAAAGGATTCACAAGATAGATTTCAATGATACTTAGAAACTTTCTGTTCATTACAGATGAACAAATTACAAATAACAGAATGGATGGCACAACAGATCAGAAGATATTGCCTGTGCAGTTCCAAGGAAAGATCTGTATCTAGAATGTAAAATCAATTCCCAGAAACAATAAGGAAATGACAGACAATAGGATTTGTAGATGGCACAAGTTCTTAACAGAAAAGAATATCCAAAAAGCCAATCATCAGCGTTCCACAAAGCAATCAACATCATCAACAAGATGTAAAGTAACATTGCTGCATGCCCACTAGATTCACTAAAATTAAATATTTGAAAATCCTGCCTATTGATGAGACTGGGGAGCATGTGGTTTCCTGGATTAGAACTGATAGGAAACTGGTGATGGATATAAGTTACCTAATGATAAACATATTTATAGCTTATGGCTCACCTAGCAATCCTAGCAGAAACACATATAGATATGAGAACCCCCCAAAATGTACAAAACATTCACATACCATTATACTGCCACAAAAATAAAGATAACACAAGGGTTAATCAATAAAAGCTAAGTAAATTATGATAGAGTCATACAAGAGAAATCAATAACAGCAACAAGAAAGGACAAGTTGCTGCTACCTGAACTAACATAATAAAAGAAACACAGAATTCCCCTGAAAAATATTGTGTGGTTTTACATAAAGTTTAAAGCACCAAAGCTAAAATAATGGAAATCAAAATATGTGGTCATTACCTTTCTGAGTGAGACATCTAAGTAATTGTTTGGCTGTTTATATCATTTTAAAGCCTATCCTCTTTTCTGTTTCCACGTCCATTGCTGGAATTCAAGTTTCTAATTCTACCTCACCAGGATCATTCGTCATGTACAACCTTCTTTTGACTCCTGTCTTGCCCCACTGCACTAATTCTCTTGTATGTAGCTGGAGCAATTTATGTTTCTTTGTTTCTCTCCTGGTTGTCTTGATAGGTTGGATCCTTTGATACCAATTTTAAATGGGGTTTTTAGAATGGTAGAATAAGTAGTTTATTTTTACATCTTATTTCTCCAGCTTATACCCCTTGCTTCTGTATACTCAGCCATGCAGTTACAAATCACACCTTCTCTTTCTCTGTACCCTGTCATGCATGAAGTCTTCCTCTGCTGGCAAAGCCCTCCACGCCAGGCCTCCTCTACCAGGAGGGATATCTTCCACACATCCCTTAAATTTCAGGCAGCACCTTCTCCAGGGTACCTTCCTCAGCTGTAACCTTCTTGACATATTCCCTTTATGATCCTTTTAACTGATGATTTGCTTCTGATCTAGTCCTGTTTCTGTGCATTTGATTTGACCAATCTCACTGAAGATTTGAGAGCAAGGATGGGGTTCTTCACTTCTAGCTTTCAATTAAACAGAGTGATTCATTTCCAGTGCATATACCAGCCTCCATTAGTTAGCCAAAGAGCTTTTTCTGGATCTACAGAACCATACAAGTTCATTCTTCAGGTCAATTTAAAGCATAGACTGTGTAGTCATATGGCATGAATCCCAGGTCCAAACGCCACCAGTAACTGTTTAAAAAAGATTAAAGAATTATTAAAGCCGGCCATGGTGACCCATGCCTTTAATCCTAGCACTTGGGAGGCAGAGGCAGATGGAACTTTGTGAGTTCAAGACCAGCCTGGTCTACACAGTGAGTTCCAGGACAGCTGGGGGTACAGGGAGACCCTGTCTCGAAAAATAAAAGAATGATTAAGTTACTTGATCTTTCAGTTTCTTAGCAGAATGAGATGCTTTGGTTTCACACAGTCACTGGAAGGATTAAGTGGGATACTATGTGCAACACACCAAGCATAGCACCCCAAAATGTCAGTATGTGCTTATTATCTAACAGTAGCAACAATAGTAACTGAGAAAAATGTTTGCTCACAAAATGGAAATATTCTCTATTAAGCATTTGGCAGAAAGTTGTGGCTGTGAAGCAAGAAAATCCCTCTGCTGATGTATTACATCCTAAAACATCCCAAATAAACTGTGTTTTCAAAGTATAACTAGGAAAACCTTCATGTGAAAAGCTGCAAATCACTGTACTGGTGATTGCACAAAGAAAGCAAGAGGGCCATGAGCTAATACACTAAATTGTGTTTTTAAAAGTTGAAGATTTAGCCAGGCGCGGTGGTACATGCCTTTAATCCTAGCACTTGGGAGGCAGAGGCAGGCGGATCTTTGTGAGTTCAAGGCCAGCCTGGTCTACAGAGTGAGTTCCAGGACAGCTGGGGCTACAGGGAGGACCTGTCTCAAAAACCAAAAAAAAAAAAAAAAAAAAAAAAAAAAAAAGTTGAAGATTCAGTGGCATTTTAACATTGTTTTATTTTTATGTTATGTCTTATGAGTGTTATGTGTGTATGTACATATGTACACTCCTGCACACAATGCCTGTGGAGGCTAGAAGAGGATGTCAAATCCCTGGGTATTGGAGTCATGGACAGTTATTAGCCACCATGTAGGTGCTGAGGACTGAACCCAGGTACTCTGCAAAAGTAGCTGGTGCTCCTAACTGCTGCATCGTCTCTCCAGTCCCCCAAAAGATGTGTTGATCTTCCATAATATTATCTACTAGATGTACAAAGAACACAGGTATTAACAAAACAGAAAGATTATAATTTTCATCAAAAATGTTTAAATGAATCTGAGCTGAAATTTGATCCACTTATTATTTTCCAAAGAGCCTTTCATAACAACATTAACAAAAGTTGAATACCGGATATATATATAAATATCTATATCTATTATATCTTGAAAGTCTCCATGATATAAACTCAAAATACAAAATATATCCTCTGCCATAAACCCAAAATCATTTTGCCCCACTCTTTATAAAAGATAGAAAATTCTTCCACCAATTTTTCTGTGTTTTGAAGCAGAAATAAGCTTAGATGAAAATCTTAGTTTTAATCCTTTTCAACATAAGACTTAATATTAAAATGACCATTTCGGGGATGCTTCAATTCAGCTGAATACTAGAACAATTCTTAAAAACTGAAATGTTCAAGCCAGGCATGGTGGTGCACGCCTTTAATCCTAGCACTTGGGAGGCAGAGTCAGGAGGATCTTTGTGAGTTCAAGGCCAGCCTGGTCTACAGAGTGAGTTCCAGGACAGCTGGGGCTACAAGGAGACCCTGTCTCAAAAAGACCAAAAAAAAAAAAAAAAAAAACCTGAAACTTTCAACTGGCCCATTATTTCAGTTAAGATTTTTTCCAACGATTATTTCAAATGATTTTTTGACTAAGCAAACCATTTTGGAATCTTTTAAACATAAACTACAACTATATCATTTCATCTGTTTTTGCCAGGAGGATTATATCTTGGAATTAAATCAATATTTATATTCCTAATATGCATGTAGTTTTGATAAATAGTTATCTTTAAAAGTTTTTTTTTTATAAAATTCAATTTTAATGTTTGGAAATTAAATAATATAATCTCTAATTACTGAATGCATTCAATTCAATTATGAATTGAAGAAGACAAAAAATAGACATCATTTAATCATGCCCAAATGGATGTTTTAGAACCAAAAGAAACTTTGGTGTCTGCTGCAGATGTATCATATTTCACACAAAGGCAGACCAGAATGATAAGCCAAACAAACAAAAACTTCCAAACCAAACCACTTTGAGTGAGAAAATCCCATGTTCTTAATGCTGCAGAACACAGGCGTCTCTGTGACATCCAGCCTCCACCTGGCAGAAAGCCCCAAACCAGCCATCCAGGGACAGCTAGACAAGCTCAGCTCTATCTCAGTAGCAAACTTCCCTATAGGAAATCGACAGAAAACCCACAAACTCAGTCTTACAAAGCTCCTAGCAGGAAGAAATCAGATACGACACTTTATAACAAGTGTCAGAAATTACCAACATAAGTAGTTTAAAGAATAGGTAAGGCCAGTGAGAAGGATCAGGGGGTAAAAATTCTTCCCGCCAAACCTGAGAACCTGAATTCTATCCCAGAACCCAGACCGTTGAAAAGTGAGGACCAACGCCCACAAGTTGACCTCTGATCTCCGCATGCAAGCCTGGGCTGTACCCCACGCCACACACAAAATAAATAAATGCAAAACACAAAATGAATATTTGGACTGCTCTTTCATCTGGCCCTAAAAACGAAATAAAAGGCTGTTTCATTACAAGCTTCGTATTATATATGTTTAAGTCTTTTTAATATAAAAAGTTTACTATTAAGTTTTTTAACACGGGAAAATGTAAGGTTCATAGAAATAGTGCATAATTCCATCTGGCAGATTTATTTTAATCACTGACTCAGAAAAAGCAAAGTAGAACAGCATACATAAAAAAAATTCTAACTATTCAGACAGGCATAAATAAAAAGTGAAACTCCTTTCCTCTCCACAATTCACCTGTCTCTGTCTAAAATTGCTTTTGTTTTTAAATATTTTCATATATAAACCCATGCCTATTTCTGTATCTAAGCACATATTCACCTACCGTTGTGTATTTTATGCTTTTCCATGTTAAGACACAAATACAAAAATTGTTCAATTCAGATCATTAGAATTCTATTGGGGAAAAACATAAACACTACCTTTATGCTTGCTCCATTTCCATTTTATAAAAGTCTGATAGTTTTGAAATGGAGTCCCTGTAACTAATTCGGATGATTTATCATGCGCAAAACATCCAAACTCCACCATGAGTCTGAAAAGAATTATTCATATAATATGAAAATGAGGCAGAAAAAGCCTCAAAAAATCACGTTGTTTTATAAAACAAAAACCTTTAAAGAGAAACAACTTACAAAATCTAACTGTATAGCTTAACAATTGCTGAATCGACTAGGATAGATAATAAAATAAATTTCATCTGATAAACTGCTACTTATAACAATCTTTTACCAACTGCCTTCCTTCGTCCTTGCTACTAACACCAGCTACAATGAGATAAGAAATTAGAAAAGATGTGTAAATCTTTTAATGCTGGCAGTCCTACATTCATATCTATTTTATATTATAAATACAAAATAACATATAAATATAACTCTAAATAGTTCTTAGCTACTTAGATTGTTTTTAAACTAGCTGAAGTTAGAAAATTACCTTCGTTTTCCTAGAAATTTTCTCAAATTGAAATTGTGTTTGTTGCCTACTTTATTGAACACATTTTCAATACCTTTCATTAAAATAATTCATAGTCCTATCATGGTTTTAAGTCTTTGGAAAGGTCTCAGTTCTGTTCATTCACATGACTAAGAACTTTTTCTTTTATTTCATCATACTCTAACCTGAAATGGGATTTTTGTAAAAAAACTCTGCTATTAGGTATAAATACAAATCTTATGATTCCCATATTAATTCTCCTCAATACAATTTATTTCATGTGAGGGGAAAAATTGTTTTCAAATAATTCTTATTAATTGGGAGTTATGATCAAGGCATCTCATGACATTATTAGAAATCCTACCAATACTGGTAACATGCTTCATAATAGAATCAAAATTAAACGTGTGAATTGGTACTGATGTTCAGAAACACTAGTGAGGAAACTAATTCAAACTGATCATCTAATGAATGTGGCGATCTTTTCCAAATTGTATACAAAAGATCCCTGAAGTTCACCATAAATAGACATCAATTAAAATAAAAACCACAGCACCAAAACAGGAGTTTTATAGACTTACAGTTAATGTAGATTATCTACATTTGATCTACATCGATCAGAAATAAGTTTTGACTTGGTCTCCAATCAAAATATTTAAATACAAATACATTAATAAGCAAGAGCATTTGCTTTGAAATGTGTTTATCTTTTCCTCTTCCCCACCTGTCATATTTCTAAGCAGCTCCCTGTCATTCCTCTAATCCTTGTCCAGGACCTCAGTGAGAAGGAAATGACAGTAGGCAAATTATTCTACTGACTTTACTTCTCTGAACACATTTGCCGTTATGTGCCCTGACAGTCTCTTATGATTAATATTTTCATTTGTAGTTCATTAAATTGACTCTTTCTCTGATGTCAAAGCTCTACAGAGAGAAAATCAAAGCATATATGGACAGGGAGAGGTTATTTTTCTTTTACAATGTACAGAATTGCTAAATAAATTTATTAGAAAAAATAAATATTTAACAGCAAGTCAGGAAGTTTCTGTCACAGGATCACCGTGGTAACAAAAAAATCCTGTCCTGGTTCTGCCCAATTACATGACACAATCCTCTCTGTTCTTACTAGATTTCACAGAAATTCCCTGATGCATCTTGCTTAGCTGGCTACATTTCTGAGCAACTTATTTCTAATAAAGTATATGTTCTGGGTAATTTGTTATCATACTTTAAAACATTGTATGTTTGGTTTCTCTAAAGTAAATCTGTGAATTGAGAGAATTTATTACCAAATCTTAATGTCTCTCTTAAATATAATAATGATAAGAAAGAATGACCAATGAATTAATTTTTCATAGTTGTTCTTTTTATAATTTTTATTGAATCAGTGTATTTCATACAGAGCATTCAATCAGTCTTAATCATCTTTACACCCCCTTTCCCAATGGCGCCCTTCCATAGCCCCCCGCCCTGGAATGCAGACATTCTGTTATTGTTAAGCCCTTTGTGTCAAGTTGGTGTCCCCAGATGTTCCTCAGTGCAAATTCTTCTACTGAGGTCTAGTCAGCCTACCTCGAGTCCCTCGGTTTAGGAAGATTAGCTCTTCCACACCCAGCAGTAATCAGTTGCCAATATTTCTTTGGCTAAGATGGGGCCTGCTGCCTATTTGCACAGTTTTATATTGTTTTGTTTTGGGTTTTTTTTGTTTTTTTTTTTTTTGTTTGCCTACTTGAGTTGGCATGGGTCTTGTGCATGTTGACACCACTGCTGTAAGTTCATATGAGCAGAGTCCCAATAGCTGATAGGATTGTATTTCCATATAGTCACACACCTTCTACAATCTTTCTTCCCCCTCTTCCACGATCGTCCCTGAGCCCTTGGTGAAGGCTAGCTATCAAAGCTTTGAAGAGAACTATGCAAGTTGCTAATGGAGAAAATCAGTCAATTGTCCAACACCAGCTTCCAGACCAAATGACTACATCAATGACCAGCACGGTATATTGTATCAGTGCAGTAGTGGCACTTTTATCTTGGGGGAAATCAACAGGTACCTAACTGGATTAAAAGCCTACTCAGTGGGAGGAAACGCATGTGTGGTACTATAAACATAGCCAAATACACATGGCTGGAGAGGTTAGAGATCTTAGAGAAATCCCCAAGACCATCGTATCCCTAGATTAATGTAATTTCTTACTATATGCAAAATATGAATCCTTATATTTACAGACAAATCCCAGTCACCACTCATCAAAGAAGCTTCTTTCACACAAGAGTCTGTAGAGTGCCAGTCCTTAAACAGGACTCCTAGATTAAACTTCAGACTTCTTCCTTTATTTCTCTTCTCACCTGCTTACTCTTTGTAGACATAAACCATTTAATTAGGGTTTAGAGTTGTTCCCTAAAGTCAACCTCTCTCTTCATTTCTTTGCCTTTTCTCCTTTTTTGCTCTGAGTGAAAAATTCTTCTGGAAAACAACATTTTCTGCCTGAATTGATAGCCCAAGTTTTTAATTCTAACATTTCAGTCTGTGGACTAAAGGAGATTATATATGTGTCTTGTGTTTCATGGACTCGGGGTTGTGATAATTTAGGTCTAGATTGCTGATAATATTCAGGCATTATACAATATATAGTCTGACAGTGGCCATAAAATGGGCATTTGTTACTGCACTGTGCTTTGTGTTGCTTGATGGGATCTACAAATATTTGCAAAACATAAAAAATACTGATATTTTAATGATGCAGTAGGATTACATCAAATAAAAAGCACTTTAGCTATAGCTGTGTGACAACAGAATTTACTGCACAACAATGGCAACGGAATTTAAATGAAAAGTTCGATGGAAAAGAATAGTGTGCTTTTTTGAAGCTTATATGTGTGTGTGCGATTTTATTGCTGTGCTAAATTGATTCTATCCAGTAAATGGCATCATTGCCTTTACATAGCATTCTGATAATTTCCAGATGGCTCATGTTTTTATTTTTTGTGTGTTTTTATTCTACATTGGAAATTATTAACATGGGATCATTTCCCATGGTTTCAAAATGTGACATAGTTCAAAGTCGATTCAAGGTGTCAACCAAGGTAAGCACTATGACTTTGTAATAACCATTTTTATACAAATACATTTACAGACATATTCTCTTTTGATTGTTTAAAATTACTTTGCACCCAAAACTCATATTGTTGGTGGTGATGACCCTTCTTGAAGACAGCCATTAATAAGCAGATTACTACCAACACAAGCACCTGTCAACTAATATCCTTTTAACCCAAGCTAAGACTTCAAACATTTTTTTTCTTTTGTTCATTATTCTCTTCCCCTTCAGAACTGTTGGCCTGAAAGGAATGTTGTCAAGGTGTCTGATTTCCCAGCAATCCACTAGTACAGCCCATCATTTGATATTAAATCGCAGTGTTTCCTCTGCCCACCCTGGTTGTGGAGATCTCATTTCAACCCGATGCACAGTCTGTGTGTTGCCTTCCATTCTCCACACATGTCCTCCCCAAAGATCTTGCATTGCAGACAGCTTTGCCACAGGGCACACAGCCTGGCGGGGATCCAGGAGCACATTGTGGGTGATCCTGCTTTGCCTTTTATGTTAAATGGGCCTGCTGGATGAAGACGGAATGCATATCTAGCAAAAGTTGGACACACTACCTTGTCAGAGAGTTTCCATTTGGTGTAGAGCTGGGTGCCACATTTTCTCACAGTCTTCTGTCTCACAAAGCACTGTCAGCTAGTGATCCTAAGGTGATTATCTTTGCTGAGGAAAGAAAATAATCCTGGTAGTAAAATTCATTCTGTGTCTCTAATATGCTAATTACCTTCATTTGTTCCACGTTTTCATTTTAAGGCATTAAAAAGCATAGCGTTCTAACAAATCAGAAACTTTTAATGTTTCTAGAACCCCTGAGTTGTGCTGGGGGCACCTGTGTCAGGCACAATGGATAGTGAAAGATAAAACAGTAAAAATTTAAATTTTTCAGTATAGAGAGCCTGAACATTTTTTTCTTCTTTGGTGAGTTGCTGCAAGTTTTATATATCCGGCACTATCATATTAGAACTTTATGTTAGAAGAAAATGTGTCTACTTAAGCCATTTCATTTATTGCTCAGCATATAATTTGTTGTAGTGCCAAAATATAAACTTGTAAAATATTAGAACAAAGATAATCATTTAGAACTACTTTCCAGGCACACACCAAAGTACACAGTATTCACACATACATACATGCACTGCCTTACACGTACTCACATACTTCCTTTCCTAAGCAGCTTCGGTGGAGAGTACTATGTGCAAACCATGTGTGCTCACATCACAGTCATGTGTCATGTCTTTTCATATAAATGAAAACACTTAAAAATAAGCCTTAGGGATCTTGCCAGGCCCATATGTATTAAGTCTTTCTCTTTCTTTTCTCAACAGCTGAATAGTATTCTTTAATATTACTGGACCATACTGGATTTAACCCAGGTCCCTATTGATGTATCATGGCACCATTTTTCAGCTTGAAGGAACAGCATTTTATTGCCTTTTTTTTCTATTTCAAGGAATTCTTGGCGAAAAGCTAACACCATACATATGATCTCTATTTTACATATGTAGTTCCTTTTCATTTGTAGTGTTTGAAATGTCTCGAGGCTCCATAATAGAATTCTGGGTCTAATTCCCTCTGGAGTCTTCTCTGAAGTGCTCATCTCTTAGAGGCATACATTTCAACTTATATATTTGGTGGCAACAGTAACCTTACAATAATCTCATACTTTGTATATATTCAAGACAATTAATCGCTTACAGTACTATAAACCCAGTGCTGAGATCTTAAAACTATACATTTTTGAGGGAAAAGATAAAGTCAGTTTGTGTTTATTTAGATGACTTGAAGAGGGAATGTCTCAGAACTTGAGAATGATTGTGAGGTATATTATGCATGTGATTCAATTTTTAAAATGTGGTCCCAGTAGGAACAAAAGATGGAGCAATATTAAATCTAAGACCAAGCTATAGAACTCATTCATTCAAATTGCTTTTTGGTTAAAATATGACCAGAAATCAATGAGAAAAATATATATCAGTGGATAATGAGATGCTTTCAAATAATTCGGAATAGCAATTTCTTCCACTTTGCCTCAATTAGAAATGACAATTTGCTCAAAGTCACTATTCCTTGAAATCTCTCTCTGGTTATGAGTTTTCCAGTGGTCCATTAGGGCATAGCATATCATCACATGTGTAAGCATGGGTACTGTTCCAGATGATGGGTGCATTATTGATTGTTCAAAATTTCAACAGAATTGAATATTATCACTTTTATCATTCTATGCATATCTTTTAAAAATCACCTCATTAAAATTAAGTCCACACAGGTCTCTACGCATTTTACCAAATAAGCTCAGTTTCATAGTATAGTAGATTAGTTTTGCAGAGACTTAATTCTAGGAAATTGCCTGTGGGCATCTATGAAGCATGCTGAAGTCAAGAAATTGGGGCATGATTATTGCTAGCTAATATACTGGCTTTTCCCCTTAACTTCTGCTCATGTTAGCCAAAATATCGGCTTTGTCCTTTCAGCTCCTGCACCTAATCCAGGTGTTAGCACAGAAAGCCCTTTACAGAAATTGAAGAGGAGATCACTAACCAAAATTGTTAAATATTCAATTCTGTTATCTTGGTTTCTTGGTTTACCAAGTAAAAGTCAATCTGAGAAGTAGCATTTCATATTTGTTTATGCAATCTTCATCAGCAGAGTCAGAGGAGGAATCATTCAGCTGTGATTCTCTTACTCTGGAATGTTTGCCTGCTTCTGCAGGTGAAATAAATAGCCTGTCTCCACCCTTCCGGTGTAGTTCGAAATTCACCTGTGCCTTCATAGCCTCATCTCAGGGTGTCTGGAGGTCTTTTCGTTTCTAACCAATCAAAATATTTATAATATATGATAAAAATCTAATTTTTGTTTCCTCTGCAAAGCATAGTTGTTCTTTGGTTTCTTTGATTTCCTTTTATAATAATTAATTATTATAATTATATAATAATTATAATAATATAAATTAAATTTTGTGGCTCAATTTTCTCACCAAAACTGTACATAGGAATTATATCAGAAGCTACAGCTGTTGACATGCCAAATGGACAGAATGTGCCTGTTAAATCACCTTCTAAATAACTTCTGATAGAGCTGCTGTCAGCTTCAGTCAGAGAAGCTTCTTTTTTTCAATGGGCTGAGGTAACTGCAGAGACTCAGTATTGCACAGTGCTGAGACTAAGTAACTGTTGAATGTTCAGCCATAAGTGGGATATCTATATCACACCCCATCCAAGGTTCAGGGCACATACTGGAAGAGAGGGTTGGAAGAAGGCAGGAGCCAGAGAAAGGAGTGGAGTACTGTAGCACTGTCTTCTAAGCATGACCTACATAGTCATAACACTCTTGGGTTCACACAAGCTCTACATGAGGCTGGGCTCATCAACGTCCTGTCATGGAGGGGAGAAGGACTCACAAGGCCCCACCCCTTCCTAGAGGTATATATAGGTGATTAATGGTAGCTGAGGAGAAAGGCCCAGGAGCTCCATGGGGCTCTATAAGTAGTTAATGGATGGGAGGAGGGAGACATGGTTTCTTTACTGGTGTAGCTAATGCTAAGGTCCCCATGCCCTTATAAAAAACTCTTGCCCGTGATTTTATAAGGAACCCTGATAAATCTCATTGGGCTACAAACAAAAGACATGAAAGTTGAATGGGGACTCAGTTGGGAAGAGAGAGGAGCGCATCAACAGGAGTGGGAGAAGAATAAAAGTGACTAACAGGAGGTAAATACAATAAAATATATTGTGTGCATGTATGAAACTATCAATAAAACTCATTATTGTGGGGCTGGAGAGATGGCCTAGTGGTTAAGAGCACTGACCGCTCTTGCAGAGGACCCGGGTTCAATCCCCAGCACCCACATGGCGGCTGAAAACCGTCTTTAACTCCGGTTCCAGGGGAATCCGACACCCTCTTCTGACTTCCGTGGCATTGCATAACACGGGTGCACAAACCTACATGCAGACTGTACATTCATACACATACGAAAATAAATAAAATCTTTAAAAAAAATGAAAAAAACCTCTTATTGTATAATTAAATATGCTAATAAACACTTAAAATGTTATTTAAAATTAAATAACTCACAATGAGATCGATACCAGTTTTCACCCACTATAACAGTTAAAATTAAATGCCTGGAAATACTAAGAATTGGTAAAAATATAGAAGAATAAGGATGAACTCTAATCTGTCTGATGTGATATAAATTGGTTGACCCACTTTAGGCAATAGTTTAATAGTTTTCCACAAAATTAAATTTTTCAAATAATCCAACCACCCACATTTTAAGTGTTTTATCCAAGAGAATTTTTTAGTTTAATATTTATTTTATATGTATGAGTGTACTGCCTGCATGCGTGTAAGTGCGGCCATGTTGCGCAAGTCCCACGGAAGGTCAGAAGGTGGCACTGGAAACCCCGGAACTGGAGTTATGGATGGTGGTCAGCCGTCCTGTGGGTTCTGAGATTCGAATCCAGGTCCTCTCCAAGAGCAATTAGTGCTCCTAACCGCCAAGTCATCTCTCCAGCCCTAGCCAAGAGAATTTTAAACATGTATCCACACAAAGACTATTTAGATAAATACTATTAATAACACTCAGAAGCTAGAATCACCATGCATGTTTGACAATAGGTTCTAGGATACCGACTCCTGCTCAGTGACATAAAGAACCAGTGTGCTGATGCGTGCAACAACATGGGTTAACAAAGTAAGTATTTTACTAAACAAAATAAGACAGACACAAAAGGCATAAACTATTGAATTCCATTTATATAAAGTTCTGGTAAAACTAGAAAAATTAAAAGCAGATTGGTGGGTACATGGGATAAGAACACAAGAAAACTGGGGAGTAATGAAAGAGCTTTTGATTGTAGTATAGTTACATGACTGCATATAAAACTGCCCACTTTTCTTCTTGAATTGTCAATAGTGTATTTGTTGGAAGTATAATAAAGTTAAGTTTTTAAATATAAAATAGACATACATTTACAAAGAGAATTCCTAAGACTGGCTAAATGATGCTGAAATGAATGAACAAATGTCAGTCCACACTTCAGAATGGTTGGACACTGGTATAAAGGGAGGGCAGGTTTGGCCTTCCTCATCAGTAGCATCATTATCAGAAACACATCTTGAGGGCATTATGTTCTTGAATAGCATGCACTGTGCTGGCAAGCATACATGTTATTTACAGTAGCAGAAGAAATAAATCATTTCAACATCATAATAATAGAAAATTTACTCTGGAAACCAACATATCAATTCTTTAACAATATTATTGAATGATTAAAACTATAAAGACTAGTAGAAAATGTTTACTATATGTTATTAAATTATACAAAATTCTGTTTATGTACTTTGTACCTGAAAATTTTTGTTCATATGTGACCACAATTGAAGGAACATGTGCAAAAGTTGTTATATTCAAAGAGGCAACAACAGAAAGGGATGTTTGCTTCCAATGGTGCAATCTTTTTGTTCTTAGAACAATAACAAACACTACATGGCCTGGGAATGCCAGCGTTGTGGCATAAAATCATGATAAACCTAGCCAGGCATGGTGGCACACACCTTTTATCCCAGCACTCAGGAGGCAAAGCCAGGCAGATGTCTGTGAGTTCAAGGTCAGCCTGGTCTACATAACAAGTTCTAGGCCAGCTGGGGCCAAAAGGGAGGGCCTGTCTCAAAAAGACCAAAAAAAAAATCATGATAAGCCACTGTGTGGCCTTGTGATGCTCACATAATGAGGTGGATGTGCATCACAAAAGTGCATACTCTTCTGTGAATGGGAACATAAACCATGGTTTTCTATTTGCCAATTTCAAATTCATACTGTTAACCCCTTCCAGATTTCTGTTTCTTCCACTCTCCCCTGTGACATTTATAATTTAATGGCTATTATATGAGTTTTATTTTACTGAGCAACAAATTTAAAGCATAGAAAAAAACCTTTCATCACTTCCAGTTTCCATGAGTCAGAGGTTCAGGCCTGTCACAGCCGAGCCTATCATAGGGGTACGTACACTACAACAAGCTCAGTCCACGCTCCACTGTGTCATTTTCTTGATCTTGCTGTTCTTTCATAAGCCCTCGCATCTGTTGACAGTTCATTTCCTTGCAATGGATGGCGAATACTCAGCCTTAAAGGAGAATGTAAACCATGATTTTCTCTTTACCAGTCTGAAGTCTGAATTGAGGTCCCTGCTTTCCTACTGACTGTCATCAAGGCTGCTCTAAGCTCCTAGAAGATATCTCTGGCCACAGATCTCTCTCACAAGCTCTCTTACTTCTTTCAGGCCAGTAGGATATCTGCCTCTTAAGGAAGAATCTAGTCTTCCAAATCCTCTTCATGGACTTTCATTTTGTATTCATTATTTTCATATCACTATAATGAGATATTTGACAAAAAAGACTTAAGGGAGGATTTACATTGGTTCACAATTTGGTTTAAGCAGATACAGTCCACTGTGGTAGGAAAGTTTGGTGGCTCAAGTGGCTTAGTAGATGGAGATCTTGGAACACAAGTTGTTATATCCTGCTAAGTCAGGAAGTGGAGAGTTTGGACTGGAACCAAAAGTACTACTCCAAAGCAGACCCTCCACCAACCCTACTTCTGCTAGTTGGGCCACTGTGCCAAAAGTTGTACAACCCCCAAAACAGTACCACCAGGTGGGGACACGTTCAGATCCTTAACACTCTTGAGTAAATCGGACCCACACAGGCTCTCTTGTCTTTACACTCAGTCATCAGATTTTGATCCTTAATTACATCTGAAAAATTGCTTCACTTTTTTCTCAATAGAATGTGATCACAGGAACGACACCTATATTCGTTACTTTGCTGACAAAAGACATAGCTAGAGCAGCTTAAGGGAATAAAGATATCTATTTTGGCTCATCGTGGTGAGAAAAGCGAGCTCATGGCTGTGGGGGAGCCTGTGCCACTACCACATCTTAGGCTCATCATGTCTTGACAAATCAGGAAGAAGATAGGTGTGTTGAGAAGGAGCCAGAGATAATACTCCCCCAAGATGTACTTGTAGCTACATCCCACCTCCTGAAGTTTGCATAAGCTCCCCAAACAGAACCACCAGGTGGTGACCAGATGTTCAGACACATGAGCCTATGGGGGATATTTCAGATTTAAACCACAACAGCATCCCATCATACTCAGAGGTCCTTTCCACACTCAAAGGCTGGGGATCATATAAGGTATGTATGCCAAGGGTCAGGAATTGTGGGTGCTTAGAAATCTGCTTGCCATGGTGAGAATATTTATAAACATATATGTATTTGATACAAGGGGAAAAATTCCAAAAGAGATTAAACCTAGCCCCAGGTGTATCCACAAGTTCTCTAACTTTTCCTTGAAACAAACAAGAAAAAGAACCAATAAAAACCAGAGAAAACTGTCCTTGCATGAATGTCACCCATCAGCAGTACTACCAATCATACTCATAGATATACAGGCAACCTGCAAGCACTTGGAATTTTCTTCATTCAAGTTACATGATCATCAATTAAGATAAAGTTCATTATACAATCAGGACTTCCACCAGCTCTTATTCCATCTCAGACATTGCTAACAGATCACAAAGCATTCTTTCTCACTTTTTTCAGACATGACTAATCCCTCTCAGTACAGCTCCTCAGAAATCCATAACAATAGGTAAGAATTACCACATGAAATTAAATGTACTTATGATCAGATTAATGTTTTCAGAAAATATCAATCAAAATCAAACAACAGATTTAATATCAGCTATGGAAAAGCATTTCAAAGGGCTTATACTTTAGTTCCAGAAAAATAGTATTCATAACTCATGTGGTTTTTCTTTTTATCCAAATGTATATTTGTTGAATCTCTTGAAGAAATGTCTATGTTTCCTATCCTGTAACTTATTAACTGAATGTGACAGAAGAACATAAATGAGGACTACGGCATTGTCTCTTAGCTCCTAGAGCATGTTTGAGAAGCAGCACTAGGAAGACAGCTTTCCTACCCTACCCTGTACCTCTATGGGTACTTCTGAACTTCCAATGTGAATTCATGGGTGTGAACTCAATTCTGGAATGAATGCTGCAATACAGGCCTTATTATAAGCTTCTCTTCAAGTTGGGAATTTCAGTCAATGTCAGCCAATCATGGTTACATAGAAGCCACATCAATTGCCCAAGATGAATGTTTCTCAGGAGATAAAATTCAGTTTCTTGTAGTTACAGCCACATTTACTGTCTGTCAATGAATCAGACATAAGAAAGTGCTTTAACAGAGATGCTTACCATAGCCAACACAATCTGATTTTGAATAATGAGATGCCTCATGTAATAAGCAGCTGTGTGTCTTGTCAATTACATTATCAAGATCTGGGGTTCTTTCTGTTCACCTGCTTGCCGTTTGTAGCAATCATTTCCTCCTAAAATTGGTCTCCCTCATAGTTAAAGGACAGCTGCCAACAACGTGGCTGTGCTTCCTTTCTGATGAGTCAGAAAAGACAGTTTGCTTGCATGTACTAGACTTTCCTGTAGTCTTATTGGGTTTGTGGAGTCGCCAATTACAACCACCAGAGAATGCCATGTGAATGGCTAGGTAATCAGGCTCCACTCTCTAGAACCTCTAGCTGAACAGAAATATTTGGGTAAGAGAGGAAGGAATTTTGAACAAAGCAATTGCTGCTTAGGTAAGAGAGCAGGAAAACACATCAGGTTGAGAGTTAAAGTTGCCAGCTCCAGGTGACCATACCCAAGCCTAGTCCCTAACCCTTAAGATTGGAGATCTCCTCTTTGTCTAGATCTGACTGGATTTGGATCCACCAGCCTCAAGAACAATGAAGCACAAAATTTGGAATAGCAGTGCCAAGTGATTTGTGTAAAGGGCCCAGATGCTCTGCCCACACTACTCAAGAGTCTGAGAATTCCATGTTCCCCAAGGCCCCTGGCCTGAGATACCTGCACCTGCTAGTTTCCTATGGCCACCATAACAAATTGCTACAGATGTGTTAACTTGTAGCTCTAGAGGTCAGAAATCTAAATGACAAGCAGGACCATTTAAGAGAGAATGTACCCTCTTACCTTTTCAGAGGCTTCCTGCTGTCCTCAGCTCATAGGCTTTTGTCCATATTCAAAGTTCTCTGTCCAACCTCTTGTTCAGGTTTCATCTCACCTTTGTCTAACTCTACCACCTCTCTCTTTGTATTATCTTTTCTTCTCTCTGTATAGTCATTTTTTTCTATTACTTTTTTTCATTTTTTAACAATAAGTAATAACTTATGAGTACAAGCAACCTTCATGTAAAACCAATTTGCAAGCAGTTGTGCCCAAACCCACACAGCCCAAGGGTCCCACCATCCAGCTGGGGGTCTTGTATGTTCAATCAAGTTGAATAAGTGTCCAGTCTATATTGCTGTAGTTTCACCATTCACCCCAATCACAGTCCTTACATTCTACCATGCCCCCTTTTCCACAGATTGTTTCCTAGACTTAGAAAAGGGGCACGGGTGGATGAGAAGCAAAACAGTCTACTTTCTCTGGAGCTGTCGTTTTGGACTCTGGTCAATTCTGGCTGTTTTCTTTCATGGGCTGACAGTTTGTCCAGGAATAACCTTTCAATCCTACTAATGAAGCACAGGCAATTAGATATATAGGTATTTAAACAGTACTAATTGTTATGGTAGGTTACTTTCGTATAGACACAGATATTTGGATGGTATGTTAACATGTGAATTACATTTTTTCTGTAAAATATGACAGGGTCTTACTGTGGCTTATAACATCTCCTAACCACTAGAGGATGTAAGCTTGTGGCATCAACCATGGGTTATTCCTCCAAGGAGAGAGCTAATAGCCAATTAGATTTGGGATATATGGGCATAAGGCTGCCACTGCTGCACAGTATTTCCAGGCAGGTGAGGTGTAGCTGGTGCTGATGGAGGAGTCTTGCTTGACTCAAGGAGACCTATATTTGCTTTATTGGTTTAGTGGCCTTTGGTAACACTCTCTGGTATTCCAGAGACCAACTGTACACTTGCAAGTGTGGTCTCCATACATCTTTCCCATGCTTACATCAGGTCTTCGACAGCAGGGCCTTATCACCTCTCTTCTCGCAGGTATCCCAGTTTACAGGCAAGAAGCTTTTACCTTTTGGGGGGGGGCTGGATCCCCTGGCCAACATCTCCTTGAATAATAATATATCCATAAAAATAGAATAATCCATAAAAAAAGCTTGCCATTTGACCCAGTCTACCACTCCTGGGTATATACCCACAAGACTCATCTTACTGCAGAAATATGTGCACAGCTATATTTATTGCAGCTCTGTTACAAAAAAGCTGGAACCAACCCAAATGCCCCTCAACTGACGAGTGGATAGAGAAAATGTGGTAACATGTACACAATGGAGCTCTTAGCAAGCAGTAAAGAAAAACAACACTAAACTTTTCAGCTAAATGGATGGAGCTAGAGATATTATATTAAGTGAAGTAACACAGTCCCAGAAAAACAAACTATGAATGTTATCCCTCATCTGTGGATGCTAGCGCCAATAACCCAGCTGTAAATATTTCTTGTGGAGAGGGATGCATATTAAATAAACAACAACAGAAAGACTGCATCAGAAAACTGACTGAAATGGTGAATTGGGAGGGGTGGGAGGGGTGGGAAAGGGACATGGGTCTATATTCGATTAATGTATATTTAATTGCCATGAGTTCAACAAGTATCCAATTTTGCCCAGACTCTGCCTACAGGTTATACGGTGTTTTAGGACTTTGTAAAAGTAAATATGTGTAATTAAACAACATTGGTTTAAAGGTTCTGATAAAAACGGTAATGCACCTTAGTTAATTGGAAATATAAATTGTTGTCATCCATTTGTTTTACTTAAAATCTGTATAAAAATAACTTTGGGATTGGCACATACAAATGTTCTCTATAATTTTTCTGTTGTACAGTATCATCTTGTAGCATTCTCTTTTACCTGTGAGGATGATTTAACTTAAGAAATTCAGTTTGCTTCCCAAGTTAATGACATACAGTCACCCAAAACAGCTTGGGTGAATTTGATGAAATCTGCACCTTGATTCCTGCCTATAGGTATGTGTACTACAACTGCCTTTTTGAATATGGGTCAAAAAACAAAAAACCTAAAAATAAAAGGGGGGATACAGATATATATAGAAAACTTTCTGTCAAAAACTTTGCAATTCAAATCTTAAAACTAACTACGGAAAAAGATTTTGTATGTTGCCACAGGTTCAAACGTCACAACTTAATGGCTGAGAAAGAAAAGACACAGCTTTGCATTGTGTAGGATGTACCAGAAAGTGCCAGCAGAAAGGTTGCCCGTCTGAACATTGAAAGGAAGAAAAGCCTCAGACTGCTACAGCATCAAACCCCTCTGTGGATCCTACTTTTAACAACTATTTATAATGAGTCCTAATGAAACTTACCTTCTAGGTGCCGCAAAGTTTTAATAGGAGAGATTTCTTCCCTCTTCTTCATAGAATAAGGAAGAATATGATGATGATGAATGAAGAAAATGATGAATGTATAAATAAATTAATTAAAAAAAAAAAAAACTGCCTTCTTTAATTGACTAATAGACATAGGAACTGTGAAAAGGATTATTCTCTATTCAGAACCAAATATAATACTAAAGTCTCCTTAAGCTGTGCACTTAAGCAAAATATATTAATACAGGAGAGTTCTGATATCAGCAATGGATTATTCTACCAAGGAGATGTTGGCCAGGGGATCCAAGCCCTCCCCCCCCCAAATGTGTTATCATTTTTTAAGATTTTAACATTTCTATTTAATGTGCATGTATGTGAGTGCACCCATGTCGTGCATTGCCTGCAAAGGTCGGAAAAGGGCATCAAAGCCCCTGGAACTGGATTTACAAACAGTTTTTAGCCATCACGCAGGTGCTAGGAATTGAATTCTGGTCCTCTGCAAGAACAGCCAGTACTCTTAACTGTGAGATATCTCTCCAGGCCTGTAGTGAAAAAGGAGGCCCCCCGTGGCTTCTTTTGTGCTAAATTACCTGCTTGTCTGTTTACACCGAAACCTGGCCCCAGGCAGGATTTGCCTGTGCATTACACCTTGAGATCAAAGGCACTCAGGAGTTCTCATACTCCTGATGCTAGTACTCATGATGTTATGGAACTTAAGGTATGGGGTCTGAAACCAGGCCCTGAGATATGATGTCACTCTGGGTATAAAAACAGAATGTTGTGCATAAAAAGACAAGTCCTTCTTACAATCAGACAGGGACTCCTGGACATTATTTTGTGCATGTAATTTTTTTTTTAAGACAGGGTCTCCCTATATCCCTAGCTAGCTTGGAACTCATTCTGTAGACCAGGCAGGCCTTGAACTCACAGAGATACACCTGCCTCTGCTTCCTGAGTGTAGGATTAAAGGTGTGAGCCACCACACTCAGCTTAAAGGCAGGTGTCAGCCACCATGTGGGTGCCGGGAGTTGAACCCCAGTCATCTGAAAAAGCACTCAGGGCCCTTAACCCCTGAGCCATCTCTCCAGCCCAGCACATGTAATCTTAGCCCATCGGGCTTGTGTAGCTGTGGCCAGTGGGTTGGACAGCAGTCTAGCAGACCACCAACCTGGGAATCTGGTGTGGGGCTGGAAGGAGAATTATCAGGTCACCAGATGTGATGTGTGGTCAGTGCCTGGGCAGGAATTAGACTGTAGAGCACCTATCAGGCAACAGACTGACATTGGGCTGTAGAGTGCCTATCATGCAGCAGCCTGGAGGATCTGAGAGTGCCAATAGGGCATTGCCTGGTGTAGATGTTAGATGAGACAGGTGGGCAGTGGAAAGGTTATCAACTTTGGCCCCAAGGTTTAAGACAGCTGCTGGTGGCTGTCTTTCATTTACCCTTTTCCCTGTAATCCAGTGGATGAGGTTTGTGCATCCACCCCCATGTGTGGTGTCATTCTGCCACAACTGGAGGTGGACCCACGAATCTCAGAATGACACCACACAACCCCTTTCCATTTTGTTATTAACTTTATACATTAACATGCAAAGTAATAGATTTCTTGTTAGCATCTTCAAACATGCATTATTATTCTTTGTTTGACCCCCACCACTGTCTCTTTTACATACCTTCCCCCTCTCTACCCAGCTCCTCCCCAATTAGTTTAAATTTCTGCTTTCTTGTTGCATGTATTTGGTGACCATAATAATTTTCCACCTCTCTTAATTCTTTCTTATGATTTCCTTTCTAGTTTAGTGACCTACACACAGACATATAAATCATATACATATATAATTTTAAATCTTGGCTGTGCATGTGAGGGAAAGCATGTAGTGTTTGTTATTCTTAGTTTATTCTTTGCCCTGTTACAAGGACCCAAATGAGTTATACTGGACCCATTCAGATAACCCAAGATAATCTTCCCATCTCAAGATCCTTAATTTATCACATCTCAGTGGAAGGTAGGAAAGGGATTCCTTCTTTGCCTTTAAGGTTTCAGGAACTGGGACACAGACATCTTTGGGAAGAGGGGAGTTTTGTGCAGCCTACCACAGAAATCATCAGAACCATAGTGTCCTTGTGCAAAGTATTACAAAACATCCCTTTTGAGTTCAAGAGGGTTGTTCCCCCTTACTTTTGTCATAGTAAGTTCTCATTTGAGACCAAGACATAGGCTGAATTGCAAAATAAGATCCCTTGGGATGGGTGTGACTCCAGTCTATAGTGATCCAGGAACCCCTCTCCTCCTAGGATGGAAAAAAAGATGAGGCTGTGCTATAAATCTGCTCAGCACCAGCAGAGGAGTGATAGAGAAGATGGAGCAGTGAGAAAATGGGAACAGAAGTGTGCATGTGAAAACCCTTGCTGGTTCTCTGAGCACCTTGGCTTCCTGATGCACAGTCTGTGGATAACAATTGACTGCACAGCATACTACAGCTCAAAGCCTGGGTTAGAATGACACATACCATTGTTTTTCATAATACTATGATAGTCATTTTTTAAAAGTCACATTAACTTGTTTTCCAGAAAGCATTATATATTTTCAAAGAAAACACTCACGTAGTCAAAGAAAAGACTTTAGCATTACAAAAAGTAAAAATCAGTGCCACGAACAGAAAGTAGCCATAAAACTAAACAGAGTTTTGAAATGGTAATGTCATTAAATTCTAACTAGGTGCCATGATCCATCAAGATTCTGAGTGTAAAACTTGATCTTCCTTTTATTAAGGATGGAAATTTCCCTTTAATACAATGAGAGGAGCTGGGAGGACAAAATGAAAGGGGGAAATTTTCCACAGAACGTGATTCTCTTTTACTTAATGCAATTTGAAAGCACAACTAAACATATATCACTAGCATTAAAATTTCCACACTTTGGGAAATACAGGGTTTAGGTAACAGTCTACCAAATCAATCTGTCTTTGAAGGAACATGGTGGGGCACAGGTCTCAATATACGTTGATTGTGTGCACCCCATTAAATTCATCCCGTATAACAATATAACAGCACTAATAAAGTAACTTGCCTTATGCACTCTATAGGATATTTAACCCCATTTACTCTGACTCCAAAGTCTTAGCTTACTGTATGTAGAGCAATGGCCTGAAACTGTTAAAGAAAAGAAGGGAAAGCACTTCAAGGTATCGGTATAGGAGAGGACTTTCTCACTAAGATTCTGATTGTACAGGAAATAATGTCAACCATTGACAAATGGGGCTATGTGAAATTAAAGAGCTCTGAACAGAAGAGGAAACAATCCAATGAAAAGAGAGCCTAAGAGTAAGATCTTTGCAGATATCTGAGAGATTAATATATAGAACACACAAAGAATTCAAAAACTAAATAACAAGAGACAGTTCTCAACAGATGAAGTACAAATTGCCAATAAACACTTCAAAAAATTTTCAAAGTCACTAGGCATCAGAAAAAGGCAAATGAAAACTCCATTGAGATTCTATCTCACTCTAGTCAGAATGTTAGTCATTAAGAAAACAAGTAATAGCGAATTGTGGCTAGGATGTGGACAAAAGGAAATCCTTACACAATGATAGTAAGAATGCAAACTATCTGGGCTATTATCGAAATCAATATGATGGCTCCTCAAAAAGCTAAATGTAAATTTACCATATGACCCCAGCTCCTGGGAATTCCTAAGGACTGCAACTCAACATATCACAGAGATCTTGCACACCAGTGTTTATTGCAGCTCTATTCACAATAGCTACAGCATGGATCCAAGCCTCTGTGTCTGTTTCAACAGAAGAATGGCTAAAGAAAGTATGCTATGTATACAGTGGAGTTTTTTTTACAGCCATAGGGAAAATGGTCTGTTATATCATTTGCCGGAAAACAGACACAAGTTGCAATCATCATATTAAGTAAATTAAATCAGTCTTAGAAAGACAAATATACATTTTTTTCTCAGTTGTTATTAATTTTATATAGTCATAAATTGTTGCATATATGCAACAAAAAAGTAGAAATGAAACTGTCTAGGGGAATAGAGAAGACTAGCAGAAATTGGGAGGAGTGAAAATGGGGAGGGTAGGAGGGTGTGGAGGTGATTTTATATACTTGTATGAAAATGTCCTTATGTAACCCAGTATTGTATATAATGAAATACATCAATGAAAAATTTTTAATTAACTGATTTCAACTATGGGCTAGAATAAGTGTAAAACACACACACACACACACACACACACACACACACACACTGAGACTACAGGAACATTTAAATCCTACTCCATGCTTTGTGAGGAGGGTGCGTGTTGTGTGGATGCACCTGCATGTGTAGGCGCACATACATACGTGTTCAGATGTGTACATAAGCCAGAAGTCAACCTCGGGTATCACTTTTCAGGAGCCATCTACCTTGTTTTGGAGACAAGTTCTCTCACTTGCTTGTGCTGACTGATTAGGCTTGACTAGCTGGCCACAGAGCCTTTGCCTCCCCAGCATTAAGACTACAAGTGCCGACACCTCTCCTGGCTCTGCTTCTTTGGTATAACAGTGAATACTGACCTTAGCTATTCCTTGGAACTGTTAACCCCTGAGGTGTGGCTAATCACCCTACATGCTTCTAATGACTCCAGTGTGCAATCAAGGCTGAGAGACCGACTTAGATTATAGAGGCTTGATGGTCAGTAAGAAGTCCAAATCCAGACTGCTGGACTTCAAATAGAAAGGACCTTAGGCTAGTGATTCTCAAAGCTCAATAGTTCAGCATCCCTGAGACTGTTAACAAATGCAAAGTCTCAGGCTTCTTCGAAGATCTACCGAGACAGCACTGTAATCTTATTTTGACTCATCTCCCAGAACTCTGATGAGCTGAAATCTGGGAATGTCTAGCTTATACATTTTCTTTTTGAGTCTCAGTTTCTTTACTTGTAAACCAGTAATAATACCGCTTCCCACTATGTTGCTGTGTGAATTCCACAATAATTACAATACTGTACTGAAAGTATAATAGATGCTCAACTATTGCCTTTTGACTAAAAGAATGGTAATTTTGAAGGTTTAACACAAATAATCAGATTGTTTTGGAGCCTGTACTATGATTTATGAATTGTTAAAACACAATTTTCATTTGGTATCTTCAGAAAATGTAGGCAGCACAGAGAGGTCAGGATGATTTCATACAATAAGACTTCTTACGATTTCTTCTGGGTTGGGGATGCAGATCAGTTGTACAGTCCTTGCCTAGGATGCATGAGTTCCTGGGTCCAATCCTCACTCTAAAAATATATTCCTTCCCATCTCTACTGAAGTCCACATCTTGCATGCAGGAAGCTGAGCACCCAAGCATAAGTCATCCATATCCGACATCCATGCCTCTGCCCCGAATCCTTTCTTATTTCCTTTAACTCCTCTCACCTCAAACACACAATCTATCTTTATAGAATTCTGACCATTTCTGATAGACTATTCCTCAGTCTTATTATTATTTTTTTTTTTGGTCTTTTCGAGACAGGGTCTCCCTGTAGCCCCAGCTGTCCTGGAACTCACTGTGTAGACCAGGCTGGACTTGAACTCACAAAGATCTGCTTGCCTCTGCCTCCCAAGTGCTAGGATTAAAGTTGTGCGCCACCACACCTGGCTCCTCAGTCTTTTATATCCCTGCTTGGTTAGAGGATCTCAATTTAAAAGAACAAATATATTATCCTTAGCTCTGAATATGAGCAGCATATTGATA
The DNA here is from genome assembly GCA_009823505.1 of Rhizomys pruinosus. NCBI lineage: Eukaryota > Metazoa > Chordata > Mammalia > Rodentia > Spalacidae > Rhizomys > Rhizomys pruinosus. Next base: position 3,800,149 of record VZQC01004693.1, on the reverse strand, counting down.
TATTTGACCATATTCAGATGACAGAATCAATCATCATATTCAGGTACTTACAGAATATAAGATTTACAAAAATTAAGCACAAATTTCCAAAAACATGGGCACAACTTTTTCATAGTTCAATATTTCCAATTTAAATGATTTTCCAAAATGTGGCTTTGAGTGTGTACCTAAAAACATTTAGTTAATATGTATACCACAAATCAAATTCATACTTTCCAAACCACTTTTACATAAAACAACTGGTTTGAGTATTATGGAAACTCCACAAGACTGAGAAAGTATGCATTATATTATTTTCATATCTGAAGCATGTCTTTAGTCTTAATGTGAGTATGAAAAGCAAGATGCCACAGGTGCCTCTGGAGACTATAGAAACATGTACTTTTAATATTTCATTTATTACTTTTATGTGTATGAGTATATTGCTTGCAAGTAGCTAGGTACACCTGTGTCATGCAGTGGCCAAGGAGGTCAGAAGGGGTAATCAGATCCCTTAGAACTGGAGTTACAGACAGCTGTTAGTTGCCATATCAGTGTTGAGATTTAGACCCAGGTCCTCTGCAAGAGTACCCAGTGCTCTTAACTACTGAGCCATCTCTTCAGCCCCTGCTGTATGTTCTTGATGGAATTGTGCCTAATATATGTAAGCATTTAATACAAGTTTCTAGGGCTGGGAACATGGCTCAGCAGTTAAGAGCACTGGTTGCTCTTACAAAAGACCTGGGTTTACGGGGCATGGTGGTGCACACCTTCAATCCCAGCACTTTAGAGGCGGAGATGGGCAGATCACTGTAAGTTCAAGGCCAGCCTGGTCTACAGAGCAAGCTCCAGGCCAACTGGGTCTAAAGGGAAACCCTGTCTCAAAGAAACCCCCCCCAAAAAGGCCTGGGTTCAATTCCCAGCATCCACATAGTGAATAACAACCACCTGTAACTCCATTTCTAGGGGAATCTGACACTCTCTTCTCAGCTCTGCAGGGATTAAATAACACAAGTGTACTTACATACATGCAAGCAATACACTCATAGACATAAAAGTAATAAGAAATATTTAAAAGAACATAGAACAGAAATATATATAGGATGCAATAACATACCTTTATTCGTTATATATTAGCATATATTAGTTATGACATATAATGGTAACAAGGTATATATTTCATAACATATAAATAGGTTTGTAAGTTTTAATCCACGTTTACATCTACTCTCCCATGGCACGTGCCTGTGACCCTGATACACTGATCACACAGTTAAATTTGGAAGCTCAGAGCCCATCAAATATTTTATCAGAAAGAACACTACCTAGAGCTATGTACCATTTTGCATGGTAACTCACCAACCAATTAAGAATCATGAGATACAGTGTGAGAGCACCTATCTGTGAAGCAGGAAGAGAAAGAAGAAAAGCAGGAAGTTGTAGCAGTGTACAAATGATACAGTTTCCATCTTTGGGGAATATTCCAGTCCTTAATCCTGTGCTAATTTAGGTTCCTTACCTGCTGCCCTAGGAAAATCCCACCCCTGAGATCCCAGAATATGTTTTTGTCCTTTGCAAATTGAAAAATCAAACATACTGATTGTATGGTGTGAAATTTGTTATGATTTCTCTGAACTCATTGATATAATCCAGTCTTTCCTTCCTTCTGACAGAAAGGAGCATTAGAAATGGTCAAGATAAAATCCTTCAATATTGGGAAGAAATGGTTTTCATTTCCTGAGCTGAATTCTGCTAACAACTACTAGAAAGAGAGAAAAATCTCCCAACTAGAAAGAAAGAAAAAAGGCACTCTCCCTCTACCTTTCCTTCTTCACCCTAGTTAAATAAAATGTTCACAGAACGAAGAAACACAGTGTTTGCTCTAAAGGAATCAAATGCAAGAATGTCTACATAGATACAGAACAGATTGTTCAGCTATGTTTAGGTCACTTTAGACTTTCATTTACTGTGTATAACCATACCACGACACTACAAAATAAACTGTTCTGGAGAATGTGTGTGTGTGTGGCACACAAGAATCTAAGACCAGATCCCAGGGTCCAGAAAATCTGGGAAGTGAGGCTTGGTGTCTAGTAGCTTACATGTTGAGTGTTTATTTTCCAATATTGCTTACCCTCTGAAACTCTGTTAAGAGGCAAGTTAGTTCCACTCTGCTCCTAGAGGGTGAGAAATAAATATAAATTAAAGAATAAATATGTAATAGACTGCTTCTTTTAGCTACAATGTATGTGACCCATATATCTGCTTTTCATCTTTCAGTGGGTTGAATACGTATTTGGAACATATAAAAATGAACAAGGAAACAATGGATCTTCCCACTCTTTATACTGGTGCCAGTTTCTAATGGGTAATTAATCTACACACGTTGTTTCCATTTAGTATTCTGTCCAATGCCAGGACAGTAAACAGACTACTCAAACTTTCTCTCTCTCTCTCTCTCTCTCTCTCTCTCTCTCTCTCTCTCTCTCTCTCTGACACACACACACACATTTCTGCATGTAGTAAGCTTGTGACTGCATTAGTAGCAAATACAATTTCTGTTTAAAAGATAACTGAGTTGTCTGAGATAGGAAGACCTCTGTTACCTTCAACACCTGCATAGAAGTGTCAGCAGTGTTTATAAATCAGTGGCCTTGTATTTATTTATAAATACCAACAATATTAACTCTTGTAGCTAGATAAATACCACATGACACAAAGGATAATAAACATTTTGCCAGGGTCCTAAATAAATCTGAGTTTACAAAGATTAAGGTAGATAAACAGAGATACTTAAGTAAGCAAAGAAACCTGGACTCCAACATTGTTCCAACAGTCAGAAAAATGAAAAATCAAGAAAAGAAGTCACATTAGAAATATGAAAACTAAATAAAATAATGAAAATTTTTAAATTAACTGTATAAAATACAAGAATGTGTATGGATGTTAAAACTATCTGGACATGGATTTTTGCCTCTGAAAATAAAAATTTTAAAACCCAAACCTTTGAGACCAGCTTTCAACAAGACATGAAATTGGTAGTTGCTAGTACTGGGGTAGTAATATTTTAGGGATATTGACAACAAACTTTGAAAATCCAAAAGCAGGCTCTTGAGGTAAGATGAGTTTATTAAGATTGCAATTGCTCTTTCTTTCTTTTTTTTTTTTTTTTTTTTTGGCATTTTGCAAACAGGGTTTCCCTTTGTTTAAAAGCCCTCCCCAAAGGGGGGGCTTTTTCCCTGGAACCTTACTTTGTAGACCATGCTGGCCTTGAACTCTTCTTTTTTCCTCCTTAATTTGTAATTGCTTCTGAGAGTTGGGAAGGTATTGGGACCCCAGTTTCTTTGCTTATGTGAGGTTCTCTGTGTTATCTACAAAAATCATTTTGGAGTTCCCTCTTCACACTGCTCTTGAAAACACCTACAAGGCTGTGCTTCCTGCCTACAGGAGAGGCAGAGCTGAATCTCTGAAGAAAATTGACACCAACTCAATCCAACTAAGTATAGTTGTTGTTTTTTTATGTGACCAGAAAATCTATAATAGCACTCATCTCAAACTCTGAAGGTATAAAAGGTTTTCAGAACATGTTTGCTGCCACTCATCTGCACCAAAATTAGGATGCAATGAAGATTAGACATGCTTGAGTTGAAACCTTACTGAAGACTTTTTTTTTTTTTTTTTCTTTTTTTTTTTGGTCTTTTCGAGACAGTGTCTCCCTGTAGCCCCAGCTGTCCTGGAACTCACTCTGTAGACCAGGCTGGCCTTGAACACGCAAAGATCTGCCTGCCTCTGCCTCCCAAGTGCTGGGATTAAAGGCATGCTCCACCATGCCTGGCTTTTTTTTCTTTGGTGAAGACTTTTTAACATAGTCTTACTGTTGTCAATTAATAACCCTGATCACACTAACAAAATCAATTACAACAAAATGTTTCACAAAATTAAGCAAATTTTGATAGATTTTGAGAGATTATAAAAGGAATTGAATTTTATATGTAAATAAGTATGGCTAAGGTATTTCTTTGTCAACTAATTTACTCCACAATTTTATTCATGCTGTCAATTTTCACTTCCTTATAAATTAATGAGATTTAAAATTTTCAACTCAGCTTCTTTCTAAATAATAGCTTCCACATATATAGAGATCAAACTCATGTGTGTTTTGGGCACTCTTCTGCTCAGTTATACTCCTATCCCATCTAGAACCTTTTTCATACAGTCTTAATGATCATCTCTGAAGCTGCCCAGGCACTTAGGAATGTACAGGGAACCAGTGTTGCAAAATATAAATATTGACAGCTCAGAGAAGTAGAAGAGCAGAAGAGAAGAATGCAAATGAAAACAATTCCAAAGACTTGGTCGTTAAAATGTTCAGTGCTTTTAATCGTTGTTAATAGAGATGTTTAAGCTGTATTTTTAGCAGCAAAGAAATATTTGCCTGCCTTTAATATCATTTTATTATTATATTCTTAGAAAACTTTTGTCGGAATTGTTTTATGTGAAAGCAATTGAGCCACACCAAGGCATTCATTACTTTAACAGAATTTTTTTTTCTAGTGGAAACTTCTGCAAGAATGTTACCCATACACAAACCACAACTGCATGTTTTTGTAACCAGGGAAAGTAGAAATGATATGATGCTAAAATTTAACATCCTTCAGAGACCAGAGAAAGAAAAGGTTTTTACTGTCTGCAGTTAGAAAGCAAGCAAAGCAACCTTTTCACTCCCTGAAGCATTCTTGTTTAAAACACTCTGCAATTTAAATTAATTCCTCAGAATATAAAAATCAGAACATTTAAAAGGAAGAAAACGATTCAAGAAAAAAAAGCCATGTGTCATTAATTCAGTTATAAATTATTAGCCAAGAGCAGCTTCTCAGCGTTTGTATTTGATGAACAAAAATTGATTGCTTCAAGGGCATTTCAGTCCTTTTGATGTTCCCATCTTTTAGCCCACCACAAATCTGAATTCTTAACAGAATGATTATAGCATTATAGTAATCCTGAGAGCCAATACTAAAGGATTTGCAAGAGCAATGGAGATCAATAGTTTGAAAAAAGAATGTCTTTTTGAATTGACAGCGCTGTCTCGCCTGATCGTGAACCTGAACAAAATAAGCGAGGTCTAAGTACACAAGCAATTGCACAGGCGGAGCTGAGCTGCTATGATAAGTCGGTTTTCTGAGCACTTGAATAGGCCTGAGAGCTGAATATTTTTAAAGGATTAAACCCAAACTAATGGCAACCCAAAGATATTTTGCAAACAATCAGTCTCCTGCTAAAATAGTTAAGATAATACATTAAGGGTCTTGATTTGGTATTCAAAAGACTGAGTTCAGCTACAGGTTCAACATTTGCCTTTGCATAGTTTGAGATTATGGGAAATTGGATTAGAGGTAACATTGTCTTAATGGCCATCTCCTTTGGACCACTTTGAAATTGAGAATCTCTGCAACATTCCAGAATGGACTGGATAGAACCACATCCTTAACATATAACATATTAAAAGTCCAATAGCTCAGAATTGTGTAAAAGCACAATTGCCTACATCTATGGGATTTCCAAGTTGTAACATTATTTGATGCCTCAAAAGACAGAAAAAGACAGCTGACTGTTAAAGACTCCTTGAACAATTCAAGGATTAGCATAAAATTATACATAAAGGAGAGTTGCCAGCAGTGCACTTGCTTGCCACAGTGGGGCCATTGTTAGTGAACGCAAATGGACTCAGTGAAAGTGTGAAGGCATCTTAACATCGCCTGAGGACCTGCATGCTTTAACATTGATGTATATATTTTCCAGTTCTTTGTTTCTTCAACAAGAGACCGGCTTCATCCACTGGAGAAAGAAGTCAGGAGGCTTCAGATGGTCCACATCTGGACAGCATCCCATGGAAAATTGTGAATGGCTAAGTAACCTCTTTCAATACCAGGACAAGGAGTGGTAATTTATGGTTTAACAGACTACAAAACCTGCCGCTCATTCTAACATACAGACTTCAAAATAAATGATTGAGAAGAGCAAAATACACAACCTCAATGAACAGGAGCAAATGGATGGCTCTGAATGACACACATTTCACAAAGTCTTTTGAAGGTGAAAAAGCTTTTTCACCATAGCGCTGTTTTGAGCCACTATATGAGGTAGACATGCTGGTCATTATACTCTGTGAGGGTGCCCAGTCTTGCATTTCTGGCATCTGAAGGAGTGGCTCAAATTAAAAGCATGTTAAAGTCACAATCCCTGAGAGATGTGCTAAGCAGACCTAAGCAGTTTATTTGGAGGCTATGCATGATAACACGTGATCCTTAAAGTTAACCTTTTCCTCAAGCTTTTTAAAATGTTTTGTAGCTGTTCTTGTCTAAATGAATCAAAAGAAGGATATGCAGGAACTAGCATAAATAATAGCTGCCTTAAAAGGAAGCAGCAAAATTGATAGCCCTACAAATGGCAGCCACCTGTACCAGGAAAATTCAAAGAAAAAGAATAAGGATCTGAAAAGAAAGAATAATTGGAGATGTGACAGCAAAGAATAGAAATCACTCTGCAGAAGGTGTTTAAAAAGCTCTTCTCTCTCCTACTTAAATCACTGTTCCCTTAAGGCCATAAATTAAAAATGCATATGTTATATGCATCATGAGTAAGAGTACTTGTGCAATTTAAAGTATCTTAACTTTGCCTGGCTTGTTTTCATACTGCCAGACTCAAGTCTATTAATGATAAAAGAACAAAAAGCTCTTACAATGACCTATTCTGCATCCCATTCTGTTATGATCATGTTGAATTGTGGCACTGATGGTCTGGTACATTTTCATAAGCACAAGAATAAGGAACATTTCACTATACATGAAAGAATTTATAAGAGTAAAAGCGCTTGCTCGTGACTTTAAACGTTAACTTGGACACAATTCAGTAACATCTTTATTACATTCAAATAAATGCTTTAAGAGAGTGTATTGTTGGCAAAAAAAAATACGTGTTTTCTTAACTAAAATTCTTAAAAGAATGAATAATACTTAAATAACTCCTCAGTAATTCAATTTAACCAATATTATTGACAGCAATTTGCCTTATAACAGAGGCCCAAAGAGAAAAATGAAGCATTTCAAGGAGCTTGAAGCTTGCAAGTATTGTCCATGGGCCTTGCAATTTGTCTGTGATATAATACAAAATATGGTTGATCTTTGTTCCCAGCTCTTGTCCTAAGCTCTTAAAATCTTTGGCATTTCCTATGTGATAGGGGTGAGTAGTTTTGTTACACATTCTGACCCTTTTTTGATCATGCCTGAGTTTATGCTAATAAGATGACTCCTTGTGGCCCCTGGATGGTTACCAGAAAGGTCAAGTGATTAGAAGAATCAAACTTTCAAATTCACCCACCATACTCCAAACCAAAGAAGGAAAGCTAGAGATTAAGCTCTATAAAAACTCTTGGTTAACAAATAAGATGTGATGGACTTCTGGTTGATACACAGATACCGGAAAGGGCTTGGACTTTCAGCCCATTTGGCTGTTCTTCAGTTTCATTCTTTGTACTAAACTGGTGAATGTAAATAAAGTATCTTCCTGAGTTCTGTGAGCTGCTCTAGCAACCTATGAAATATCAGAGGAACTCTCAGAAGTCCAAGTAGCAACCTAAGACTTACCATAGGTGTGGCATTCTTGTGGGACTGAGCTCTTTGAGTTGCATGATCTGACACTAACTCTATGTAGAGAGGATCTGGATTGAACTGAACTGTGCAACATCCTGCTTTTTGCCATAGAGACTGGCAGAATTGATTGGTGTAGGAAAAACCTCACAGGTTTTGAGAGCTGAAATGATGCAAGTAATGTCATTAGTACAATTGTTCCAAGTATCATAAACAGCAACAAAGATATTTTAAAATATTCAGAAGGAGTTTGGACACCATGTACAACTGAAACAGCCATAGGCAAGCAATGTGAGAACAGAGCAGACCGAGGACAGCAGACAGTGCTAGCCTTCCTCTGGGATTTCTGTTTCATGGAACACTAGCTCAAAAGATGGTCTCTATGGAAAAATTATTCCATTGTCAAATATGCTAGAAATGACTACAACCTCACTCCATTAAAAGACCACACAGTGTATCATTATATATAAAGTCTCTTCTGAAAAGTCACTTCAATAAAGGAAAGAGCTTAACTCAATTTGAATTGGGCATTTTATACTATATCTGAGTATGGAGCCCTTAATGTATTTGTTAATTTGTAATACCACTAACATCCCTGGAAACAAGATTTCTATGGAATATATCAGGAAGTTCTACTGTGGCTTACCCATAGGGATAAGGAGTTAGAGTGGACCAAAGTAAAGATTCCTTGGTTATGAAGTTCAATTTCATTTGTTATTTTATGTATATAAGTATATTGCCTGCATGTACTTAAGGACACCCATATCATCCAATGCCTACAGAGATAAGAGAGCATTGGCTCCCTAGAGCATTGAATCCCCTGGAACTGGACTTACAGTTGTTAGCCACCATGTAAGTGCTAGGATTCAATGCTGGGTGTTCTGCAAGAATAGCCAGTGCTCTTAACTACTGAGCCATCTCTCCAGTCCCTGAAATTCAATTTCAGTTGATATCAAATACATTAAGCAAAATTTTTCTTAAACATGAGTTGGTAAAATTTTTTCAAATACTCATTACAGGATTTGGGGTGATGAGAAAAGAGACAGGCATATTCTAACAATAGGTAGCTAGAGAGGGAAAAGGGGTGTCTGGGTAGAATGGCACCACCTGCTTACTCAACAGGTTTATATCAACTAAAACTCTGCAATGTGGAACAATTTAAATGATATACCCATTTCCTTACACTGAATTTCCCCATTACTGTGTAAAATATTACAGATCCTGGTTTCTTTAGAGTACTTCTTTAGGATCTGTTATCCTATGTATCATCTCCAAGTTTTTACCTCATTGTCATATACAATCCAGGGTATTTCTCAACCTCAAAGTTTATATAATTGGAGGAACTTCTACCTTGGCACTAGAAATCCTCTTGAGACTTCTCTGAATTGGAGGGAAGCTTTCTCCCTTCAGTCTTTCACTTAATAACACCCTCACTACTTAATTCACTCCTAACCATGAGGTTATTCCCTGTACTCACAATACAAGGGCTCAGGGGTTAGAGAAAACTGCAACAGCACCTCACAAAAACCACTTTAGGAATAAGATACTTTAATCATCATTTCTTAAGCCTTACAGCACAATTATAAAATTAAACAAATTAAGTATAACTAAAGGAGGTGAAACACTCCATGTCTGGGGTATTAAAACAATTAACTGTTTGAGGCACAAGAGGACCAAGTTTTACTGCAAAGAAACCAAACAAGAGGTCACAGGTGAGGGGTGGGGTCTCTGGGTGGATGGACTTAGGTTGTCTGTTGCTGATAATGTCTAATAAAAACCAGAAGTATAAGTATTTGGCTGCTGCTAGATATCTTAAATACAAAGAAATAATTAATTGCATGGGTATAGAATGATCCATAAAACAGATGGGCAAGAATGAGCTCAAAATACCACACCATCCAGAGCCCTGGAGGTCAGCTCACTTCAGATCCTTCAAAATTCCTTATTGGCTTCTTTCTGCTGCCTCTTCCAGTCATTTCTTCCTCCACAGAAACTTTATTACTTCTATTCAACCACAATGTAATATGGCAGCCTAATGGATCCCAGATTTATCAGGTTACGGATTATAGTTTCAGCCACCTGCAGTGACTAGAGGTCTCAGATCTAATGACCAACTGTTTGGAAAAGGAATATGATTGGTTCATCTTAAAGGTTGTCCCAAAAAATCTGACTAAAGAGAAGGGCAAAAACTTGGGACCTTCTTAATAAGAGACTCTTCCAAAGTATACACCATGGGTGCTGTGGCTGTGAGTTAGCAATTTCTTTCTTCCTCAGAAAACAAAGCAGGCATTATAGTCCCATAGATGTCAGAAGATTGGCCCATGCCATTACTAACACTAATATTGGAAAGACTGGAAACACAAATTAATAGGAGTAAAATTGAAGTGGTTTACATATTAATACACCACCTCTTAGGGCTGAATGCTCTTGCAGAGGACCAGGTTTGATTCCCAGCACCAACATGGATGCTAACAACCATCCATAACTCCAGTTCCAGGAGAATCTGATGCCTTCTTCTGACTCCACTGGCACTGAGTGACATCGTGACACAGGTGCACTTGCATTGCATGACACCATGACACAGGAGCACTTACACACATGCAGCCAGTGTTCACTCATACCCATAAAACAAAAATACATTAATAAAATATTTTTAAAAGACATCACCTCAAGGTCAGGTGTGGTGGCATATACCTTTAATCTCAACACTCAAGAGACAAAGGCAGTTGGATCTCTGTGAGTTCGAGGCCAGCCAGGACTACATAGTGAGACTCTCTCAAAGAAAACCAGAAAAAATATACCACCTCAGAAGTTAGTCATATTCCCCTTTATGTCTGACCATAGAAACCGATTTTTTAAAATAGTTGTAAAATTTATTTTTCTCTATATATTTTTATTGAATTTTGTGCTTCTCATATCATACATCTTAACTGTATTTTGACCTCCCTCCCCTATTGGCACCCCCACCACATTTCATGCATTCTGCCATATATGTTAAGGCCTATCAAGTCAAGTTTGTGTAACCAGATGTGTTGGTTCAATTCCTGAAATCTAGTCACCCTATCTAATGTCAGTCCCTTAAAGATCAACACTTCCTCACCCAGCAGAGGTCAGCCTTCTGCCTATGCTGGGATTTTATGTGATTGAGTTTGCATGCGTGTTGACACCATTGCTGTAAATTCTTATGAACAAGTTCCCAGGGACCCTGAAAGGGTGTATTTCCTTATGATCATGCACCATTCCCGGCTTACGAAATCTTTCTGGCCTCTGGCTAAGATCAAGACAACAAATGACACCAAATTCTGGTGAGGATGTGGAGAAAGGGGAATGCTCATTCATTGCTGATGCAACTGCAAACTCTTGAAACCACATGTAAAGCAGTGTGGAGAACTCTTTAAATACTAAAAATAGGGGCTGGAGAGATGGCCAAGCGGTTAAGAGTGCCAACTGCTCTTGCAGAGGACCCGGGTTCGATCCCCGGCACCCACATGGCGGCTAAGAACCGTCTTTGACTCCAGTTCCAGGGGAATCCCACATCCTCTTCTGACCTCCACGGCATTGCATGACCTGGGTGCACAAATCTGCATGCAGACAATACATTCATACACATAAAAAAGTAAATAAAATTTAAAAAATAAAAATAAATAAAAACCTAAAAATAAATCTACCATATGATCTGGTTATACCACTCTTTGGCATATACCCAAAGGACTTATCCTACTGTAGAAATACTTGCGCTGCCATGTATGTATGTTGCTACTCTTTCACAATATCTAAGAAATAGAAACAACCTAAATATCCCTCAACTGGTGAATGGATAATGAAAATGTGGTACATTTACAAGATGGACTTCTACTCAGCAATAAAGAAAAATAAAATCATGAAATTTGCAAGTAAACAGGTGTAACTAGAAACTGTTAGACTAAGGGAAGTAAAATAGATTCAGAAAAACAAGTGACATATGTTCTTTCTCATTTGTGGATCTTAGCACCAAAACCTTATGTATGATTGTATATCGTGGTATAATCACAGTAGCCAGGAAAATGGAAAGGAACCAGGGAGGAAAGGGAAAGAAAGAGCCTAAGAGAGGGAGAGAGACGGTAACAGATGTTACCAAGGGGGAAGTGGAAGAAATAGGAGTATTTAACTGGAAGGGAGGAGAGAAGGATATACAGAGAATCAGGGAGTAAAGGGAGAAAAGGAGCTCAAGAGATGGGGAATAGTAGGAGGCAGGTATTATCAATGGGAAAAATGGGGGGGAGTTCAACTGGGGGGAGGAGGGAGTTACACAGAGAGAGAGGAGAGAGACGATGTGGAGAAACAAGGGGAAACATATTCCCCCCCAGACCTACTGAAAAATACACATACAGTATCTCAACATGAGTGTATGTGCACGCCTGAAGACTATGTAAGAAGAAACACAGTGGTAGAAGAAGAAAGCTCCCTTCAAGTTGCTGGTGTGGGTAGTCCAAGAGACTCCCAAAATAACACGGGCTATTAACACAGCCCTTGATTACCTCCCAGAACTTGAAGGGGAGGTCCTATTACTGAACTAAGTCTTAAATAACAAAAATATTTTTAATTCTATTTATTTATTTGTTTGTTTATTTTATGTATGAGTGTTTTGCCTACATGTACTTAAGTGTACTACATTCATGTAATGCCCATAGAGGCCAGAAGAGGATGTTGGGTCCCCAGACACTGGGGTTAAAGATAGGTATTAATCACCATGTGGCTACTTAGAACTGAATCTGTGTCCCCTGTAAGAAAATCTGGTTCTTTTAACTGTTTAGCCATCTCCCCAGGCCCCACAAAAATAGTTTTTTGTTTGTTTTTTGGTCTTTTCGAGACAGGGTCTCCCTGTAGCCCCAGATGTCCTGGCACTTACTCTGTAGACCAGGCTATGAAATTAATACTGTATCTCAGGTCTGTTGGATCAAATTACGAGCAAAACCTAGGATCTATGTCACAGAGAATGTTGGTAATGACTATTAATTTAAAAAGTTTCAGATACATTTTAACCTAGGTTTTGCTTGTAATTTGATCCAACAGACCTAAGATACAGTATTAATTTCATTTCCTGTTTACAAATGATGTCAAATGATGTTTCGATAAGTTAAGTGAATTTTCAAATGTCACACAGCTTGCTCTATATACAGTGAGGGTCTGAACTTAAATCCCCAGCACCCAGGTAAAAAGTGGGTCATGGCTACATATTCCTATAAACTCTACCCTATACAGTAGAGTCAGGCAAATCCAGAGAGCTCACTGGCCAATGCAAACTAGCTGAAACGGTGAGCTGCTCTCAGCAAGAGACCCTGTCTTCAAGGAACAAGGCACAGAAAGCTTAAGAAAAGCATCCAATGATCTGCCCTGGCTTCCCCATGAACACACATGGGCTGACACACCCACACACCAGTGTGCATGTACCACACAGACACATATATAGCCCATACGTACACACGCACCACATGTGTAACTTTAACCAGTGTGCCAACAAAAGCTACAAAATACAAATTTCAGCAGCAATTCAAGACAGGAAGTTATGGCCTTTGATGGCAGCCAGGCACATATGCTTTGCACCATCTGTACAGACACACTCAATCTGCAGGTTCTAAAAATTAATGTTTTTTCTTTGGTTTATATGAGTTGAGGAAGAATTAAGAGTTTTTGTTAGAGTAAAAAAGCTTTTCAACCAAGTTTTGCTCCCAGAAGTTAGGGAACAGTTAATTTTAAAATATGTGCACTTAAGAACAGCGTTTGATCTGCCAACAAGTAAACCAAGAATTCAGTAAAATGGAAAAAGTTTTAAAGTCTGGAAGTGATATAAAATTGTCATGAATAAAATTCTTCACTTGTGCGATAGTGGTTTGATGCCAAGTCTGATAGAAACTGTAGGGTCCAGAGTGTTCCCAAACTGAGGGTCTATGGCTAAAGAAGGGCAGGATACTGGCCTTTTAGCATTGAAGTATCTGATTATCAGTTTTCCTTTAGGTTTTTGGAGAGAGAGAAGTTCTCATAGCTTCAAAATGGTGTTAAGAAATTCCTCTGTGCCTCTTGAAGTCACTGTCGCCATCTCTAGAAACATTTCCAGGTGACCTGGGTGTGTTCTTTCGTAGATTGCTTTAGGATACTCCCAAATTGCGCATATGATTTTCAAAGAGGCAAGACTTATCTAAGCTAAAGCGTCCACTCTATATTGAACTTCAAAAGCAACACAGATTCCAATGGCTAGGAAACGGAAACAGGGTAAAAATCCTAGGAAATTAGGATAAACTGAGCTGGAAACAGACTCAAGGGAAAGCTGAACAGAAGCATTTGGTAGAGTGGAAATCTGAATGGGATTATAATGGGACTTTCTTTTTTTAATGTTGGGTCAACACTGTAAAATTTGTTCATATTTTTGCAGAACCTAAGTGAATGAAATACAGAGGTAAATCACTACTTTAGATTTAATGGAAACTGGTTTAAGGTTTATGGGGGGAGAAGAGGGATATAATGGGGTTTTCTAAGGGAAAAGGCTGAGTGGAATTTGAGGGAGAAGAATGCACAGTCGGAAACTTTAAGGTATATTTTTCCTCTCCGAAGTCAGCAAAGGAGCCCTGATATCCACCTCAGACAACTCAGCTAAGTCTCTGGAAAATATCCCCTTCAAGATGAGAAGGGACATGAGTCAAAGAGACTGAGTTCAATGAATGAAATTATTCACAGCCTTATTAGAAATAAAAGTTATAAATTAGTTCTGACTAATAAAATGCCTTGGTTAACATGTATGTTGTATGTTTCAGTTTTTTCAAAGACATGAATGCATATCTTTCTTAAACACTAGTTGACACAAACCATTGCAAATATTCTTCACATGCATACTTTATATGCATTAAGTGGACCAAATTTTCCTTTCTCTCACTGGTGTGGAGGCCCCTGGGGACCTCATCCTGTGGCAGGCACAACATCATTCAGCTCCATTTATCATTTGGCTGAAGATGTGTGAAATTACTATTTAACACAATTCCCTTTGACAGTCTGTCATATGAAAAGCCAGCTTCCGCTGTTTGCAATATGTGATTCTATATATAAATTAGCATATTATGGCAGAAGTCCAAACCACAGCTAATACTGACATTAGCATATTATTAGGCAAAGGTCCATTACATGTTAGGAACTCCATGTTGCAGTCTTACATGGATAGCATCCATGTATTGCTCACTCTTATTCTTCTCCTTTCTTCCAAAGGGTTCTTAAGAAACCCTTTAACACTTTGAAACCTTACTGCTTTTTTTTTATTGATGCTTTGTATATTTCATACATCATTTTCCAATTCAGTTCAGGCATATATCCCCTTCCCTTCCCCCCACCCTACCCCTACCCATCCCAGATCATGCATTCTGCCATAACTTTTCTGCATCTTTCTGGGGTTTTTTTGTTTTGTTTTGTTTTGTTTTCATTTTTTTTAACAATAAGTGATAATTTATGAGTACAAGCATCCTTCATGTAAAACCAGTTTGCGAGCAGTTGTGCCCAAACCCGCACAGCTCATGGGTCCCACCATCCAGCAGGGGGGTCTCGTATGTTCAATCAAGTTGATCAAATGAGTGTCCAGTCTATATTGTTGTAGTTTCACCATTCACCCCAATCGCAGCCCTTACATTCTACCACGCCCCCTCTTCCGCAGATTGTTCTCTAGGCTTAGAAAAGGGGCACAGGTGGATGAGAAGCAAAAGAGTCTACTTTCTCTGGAGCTGTTGTCTACTGCTTTTTAACTTGGCCTGTACTCCTTAGTGTGCCTTTGTTATGACCCTATGGATTGTGACATATATTCACTAAATTAGAATGTGAAAATAACTCAAGAAACACAGTTGACAGAATTTGATAGAGAATTCCTACTGAAAGTACTAGGCATAGTAGGAGCAGGGAATATTTAATAGTTTGTCGAAAATTTTACTTTCTGTACCAGCAGAAAACATAACCCATTAGCATTCGAAGCAGGATGTGTAAAGCTCTCAAATGGTGAGGCTGGGCTGGACTTGTCCCTCTCCTCATACACACACATCCCAGGGGCCTCCACACAGGCGGCTGGCATAGCATCTGGGATTTAATCACCACAGCAGAGAATGAATCTGAACAGATCCTCTGCTGGCTTCTCCAAATTTTTCTCATGACTGAATGGTTTGATATGCATTAACTCACATGGTTTTTCTTTGTAGTTGATTTTTGCAGATATTTGCTCTTTCAACACATTCGTATTACAAAGAAGAACGTGCGCCCCCCCTACTATTTCTATATGTATAGGTTGAAGAATTTTTATATCTTTTTTGTTTCCAAATTTGCTTTTGAAAAAACCTGTTTTTCCATTTTAAAGATAGTTTTTTCTATAAGGACCACATATAGTCATACTTTAAATTTTTTAAGACCAATGGCATTTTAGTGGGTATATTTTACTTAGGAACAAAATAATAATCTTCGGGAAGACTGACAAACACAAAGTGAAAAGAATGAATTTCTGTGGGATGAAAATGTAGAAGGCTGCATTTTGTCTATGGAATGTTGTGCTGGATAGCTTTACTTGTCAACTTGACCTGGTTAGACGGAGCCCAATTGAGGAATTTTCTCTGTTGGACTGGTGTGTGGCCACGTCTGTGGGACATTGTCTTGATTGTTGAGTCACAAGGGAGGGCCCAGCCCACTGTGGGTGGTGTCACCCTGGGCAGGTGGTCCTCCGTTATATAAGAGAGCAGGCCGATCTCTGGCCAAGAGAGCAATCCAGTAAACAGTGTACCTCCATGGTCTGTGCTCCCAGTTCCTGCCCTGAGTTCCTGCCTTCCTTGGCTTCTCTTGATAATGGACTGTGCTGTAAACCAAATAAATCCTTTTCTCCCTAAGTTGTTTTTGGTCAGTGTACTTTATCACAGCAATAGAAAGTAACTAAGACAGATGGCTACCCCTCACCTTGCATTTCTGCCACTCGCAGATTCACAGAGGCCCCTCCCCTACCATAATGAATAGGATCTTAGTATATCTAGGGCTCTTGTCTTCTGAAAATGGAGTGCAAAGAGAAAAGCAGATAACATGAACCAGCAGGAGTAAATCCTGATGAATCAAAAATAGATAGGTAGGGCTGGAATACTGTCTCAGCCAAGTTGTTCTGGCCCCTGTCTGTTGTGAATACATTTACATTCTTTGTCAGTGATGAAGTAATTACCCAATGATCCAAGGTTTTTTGGTATAGAAGTTATGGTAATTTGTAGCTACTTACCTCAAGAGTTTTTAAATGATTAGGCAAAAAAGCTGTCTAAAGCTCACTTCATCCCACGATTAACTTCTGGAATCCAATAATAAAGAAAAACAAAAATATGCTGTATTTTATCAACAAATATCAGAGCAAAATAATTAAGTACACGAGCTCCAAAATCATGTTTCACAGCTTTCAGTCCTTGTTCTATCATTCAGTAGCTAGCTAGGAGCTTTGGTAGGCTCATTTACATTCTCCTTGCTGGTTAAGTAATATTCAATAGATGTCAACTACACTTATTTTGAGCCATTTCTGTATTAGCAAATAAGTATTTACACTGTCTTAAGGCAAATAGTGTTATCTAACATAATAAACATTTCCAAAATATCAATGATATTAAGTCAGTAAAAGTATTCCTCATTCATGCCACAAGAGAGTGTGGAGTAGTTCCACTAATAGTGGAAACAAAAGACCATGAGTCTACTCCTTTCCCCGTTTTGTATAATCTTAGAGTCCATTGCCATATTCTCTGCATCCAGTCTACAAGAGAGCTCATGAACATACAGGAGATTTAGGACACAGACATACAATTCCACCTCATAACTGTCAGCTATTTCATTAGTTATTGATACAAACTATAAACTCTTGGGAAGAGGGAATCTCAGTTGAGGAACTTCCTCTTCAGAGTGGCCTGCAACTGTGTCTTTGAGTTATTTTCATAATTGGTTGTTGGTGTACAATGATCCAGCCAACTGTTGCAGTTGCCATTCCCAGGCAGGTGTCCCTGAACTGTGTAAAAAAAAGTAGCTGAGCAAGTCAGGGGAAGCAAGCCAGTAAGCATCCTTCTGCTGTGGTCTCTTCATCTAGGTTCCTGCCTTGAACTCCTTGTTTTGGCTTCCATCAGTGGTGGACTGTGTCATGGGAATCTAAGCCAAATAAATCCTTTCCTCACTACGTTGTTTTTGGTCAGTGTGTTATCACACCAATAGAAACTGAACTAGAAAGATCCAAATCTCAGCACATACAATTTCAGCCATCTTATATTTGACAAGGGGGCCAAGAAGCCACAATGAGGAAAAGACAGCATCTTCAGCAAGTGGTGTTGGCAAAACTGGATCACCACTTGTAGAAGAATGAAATTAAACCCCTACCTCTCGCCCTGTACAAAAGTCAACTCCAGATGGATCAAAGACCTCAACGTGAAACCCCAAACTCTGAAGGCGATAGAAGAAAAAGTTGGCAGCAGACTACAAGACATAGGTGTAGGAAAAGACTTCGTAAATCAGACAGCAGCTGTGCAAGAATTAAGGTCGACAGTTGACAAATGGGACATCATTAAACTCAAAAGCTTCTGTACATCAAAAGAAACAATCAAGGAAGTGAAGAGAAATCCCACAGAGTGGGAGGAAACCTTCACTGAAGAAACATCTGACAAAGCATTGATTTCCAGAATATATAAACTACTCAAAAAACAAAGAAGAAAGAAAACAAATGACCCACTCAATAGATGGAGTAAAGAGCTGAATAGAGACTTCACAAGTGAGGAATTAGAGATGTCTGAGAAACACCTTAAGAAGTGTTCAACATCACTAATCATTAAGGAAATGCAAATCAAAACCACTTTAAGATATCATCTTACTCCAATAAGACTGGCTAGGATCAAGGAAACAAATGATACCAAGTGCTGGAGAGGCTGTGGGGAAAGAGAAACACTCATCCACTGCTGGTGGGAATGTAAACTCATACAGCCACTATGGAGAGCAGTGTGAAGAATCCTTGGAAGACTTGGAATGAACTTGCCACCCGACTCAGCCATACCACTCCTAGGCATGTACCCTCAAGACTCACCCCACCACAGAGATACATGTACAGCCATGTTTATTTCAGCTCTCTTCACAATAGCAAGGAGCTGGAACCAACCCAAATGCCCCTCAACTAATGAGTGAATAGAGAAAATGTGGTACATCTACACAATGGAGTTCTATGCAGCAGTAAAGAAAGACGACATCATGAGCTTTGCAGGAAAATGGCTGGAGCTAGAAGACATCATGCTGAGTGAAGTAACACAGTCCCAGAAAAACAAACGACAAATGGTATCCCTCATCTGTGGGTGCTAGTGCTAATTACCTAGTTGTAAGTATTTCTTATGCATGGCCCCTTGAGCTTTTGTCCAAAGCAGTTGGGAGTGATGCATATTGGAAACAACAACAACAACAACAACAGAAAGGACTGCATCAAAGAACTGACTGAAACAGTGAACTTCTGCTCAAAACAATCAACTTCCACATGGAGAATATTTAGAAAGACTGAGAAAGAGATGAAAAGCATGTTTGGCAGAATGCATGAGCTCTGGTGGGGTGGGGGTATGGGGAGGGACACGGGTTTAGATTTCATAAAAAATAAATAAATAAATAAATTTTTAAAAAAAGAAAATGTCAAAGAGGTTTTCTACTCCAACAAGTCTAGGGCAGAGAAAACCTACCAATGTCTTTGAAGCAGTCAAACTTGCAGCAGCCAAAGGAAGCAGTTTCAATCATGTGGTGCTGGCTTTAGAGGGATGAAAGATTCAAGAGTGAAGGGGTCAACAGTTCTTTCTCCATGGTTTCAGAGAGCAGCCAAGGCTAGGCAGAGTGTATCAGGGGCATCCTTGCATAAAGAAGGCCCTGATAGGCCATTTCCTGAAGCTTTGAAGGTGAAGCCTATAAGGCATTTGAGATGCCAGAGCTGTGAGATATTTGCCAAGGAGAGCAACATACAGGGGGTCGTACCATCCTAAGAAAGTGATGTACGTGGTATGCAAAGCTGAAAGAGATGAGCTATCTAAGCCCTTTGGAAGTAAAGTCCCAAGCTTTCTACTCCAGTTCCTGCCACCATGCCTTCCCACCATGATGATGGTCTCTAATTCCCTGGAGCTGTCAATCATAAGCTCAAACTCTTCCTTTTTAAAAAAAGAAAGAAAAAAGAAACCGAAGGAGAATGGCTATTGAACATGAATTTATAAATGCTTTCCATAAAACCTTGCATATAGCTTACCCTCTCATTTTTCTTTGCTTGAAACAGAATATCCTTAGTTCTGGAAAAACCAGAAACATTGGATAACATCAGATTCTGTATTTTCTACTAAGCTTTCTGTATTTCCTCCTGGGTTTCGTCATGGCTGCTTCTTCTCTGTATTTATGAGAGTCTAGAGAATGGAAGAGCAAAGGCATGAAGGTATTATATGTAACCTATAAAACTACTGTGGATTAACCTAGACTATAAGTTTCATCGCAATTTTTCTATTTTATAGCTCTTATTTTAAGAAAAATGATTCTAGGATTTCACATATTCTTGGAAGATTTTGGAAGCCAACTAAATTTAGAGTATCATTTTAAAACATTTTATTTATTATTTTTATTTGCATATGAGTATCTTCCCTGCAGGTGTGTAAGGGCACCCATGTTGTGCAATGCCCACAGAAGTCAGAAGAGGGTGTCAGAACCCTTGGAACTGGAGTTACAGACCATTGTTAGCCACCATGTAGGTGCTAGGACTCAAACTCAGGTCCTCTGCAAGATTTGCCACTGCTCTCAACTGCTGAACCATCTCTCCAGCCCCTGGAATATCATTTAAAGAGCACTAAATTTTCTGTTATTAATCACAAAAGTAGACATGTTGGAATAGGAGGAAAACATATGATTCAAATCTAGAGGCAACTAGTATCTATCAAGTTACTGAAATATAGCAGCAAATTATTTTTTCCATGGGATTTCCTTGTAATTTATTAACTAAGGAACTGTGTTTCTCCTAAAGATGTAAATTGCGGGGGGGTGGGGAGGAGAGGGCTCAGTGGTTAAGAGGACCGGCTGCTCTGCAAAAGACCCAGGTTCAGATTGCAGCACCCATGTGGTGGCTAAAAACCATCCATAACTCCAGAGGATCCAACACCCTTTTCTGGCCCCTATGGGCATTGCATACATACACTTACATGCATGTAGTCAAAAAACTCATACATGAAAATTTTTAAAAATAAACAAAAATTTTTATTATATATATTTTTTGTACAAGATTTTTTGTACAAATCTAGGCCCATGTCCCCCACCCTATCCCCCCACCCCACCAGAGCTCATGTATTCTGTCAAACATTCTTTTCATGTCTTTCTCAGTCTTTCTCAAAATTCTCCATGTGGAAGTTGACTGTTTTGAGCAGAAGTTCACTGTTTCAGTCAGTTCTTTGATGCAGTCCTTTCTGTTGTTGTTGTTGTTGTTGTTGTTGTTGTTTCCAATATGCATCACTCCCAACTACTTGGACAAAAGCTCAAGGGGCCGTGCACAAGAAATATTTACAACTAGGTAATTGGCACTAGCATCCAGAGATGAGGGATACCATTCATTGTTTGTTTTTCTGGGACTGTGTTACTTCACTCAGCATGATGTCTTATAGCTCCAGCCATTTTCCTGCAAAGCTCATGACATCTTTCTTTACTGATTCATAGAACTCCATTTGTAGATGTACCACATTTTCTCTATCCACTCGTCAGTTGAGGGGCATTTGGGTTGGTTCCAGCTCCTTGCTATTGTGAAGAGAGCTGAAATAAACATGGCTGTGCATGTATCTCTGCGGTGGGGTGAGTCTTGTGGGTACATGCTCAGGAGTGATATGGCTGGGTCGGGTGGGAAGTTCATTCCAAGTCTTCCAAGGGTTCTTCACACTGCTTTCCATAGTGGCTGTACCAGTTTACATTCCCACCAGCAGTGGATGAGTGTCCCTCCTTCCCCACAACCTCTCCAGCACTTGGTATCATTTGTTTTCTTGATCCTAGCCAGTCTTATTGGAGTAAGATGATATCTTAAAGTGGTTTTGATTTGCATTTCCTTAATGATTGGTGATGTTGAACACTTCTTAAGATGTTTATCAGGCATCTCTAATTCCTCACTTGAGAAGTCTCTGTTCAGGTCTTTGCTCCATCTATTGAGTGGGTCATTTGTTTTCTTTCTTCTTTGTTTATTGAGTAGTTTATATATTCTGGAAATCAATGCTTTGATAAAAATAAAATTTTTAAGAGATGCGAGTTTGGATTCTTGGTAGAAGGCAGGTTGCTGCCAACAAAGGAGCAGAAATTATTTTTTGTAGAAGCTTTTATGCTTTTACATTTTTTTGTTTCAGAGACTTTGCTTCACTAAATCACTTATCACCAGAAGCAATAAGCTACTTATATAATGTTGACAAAAAGAGAGCAAAATAAAAGTGATTTGCATGCTAGGCATGGTGGCACATGCCTTTAATCCCAGCACTTGCACTCGGGAGGCAGAGGCAGGTGGATCTCTATGAGTTCAATGCTAGCCTGGTCTACAGAGTGAGCTCCAGGCCAGCTCGGACTAAAGGGAGACTCTGTCTCAAAAAGACAAAAAACAAAACAAACAAACAAACAAAAAAACTGAGTTGCACTTTCAGTACGTTCATGGTAAGAAAGTATCAACACCTTCTGAATCTCTGCTGTGGGCCAAATGTAGGATCAAGACTCAACTTCTAAGTCCTTCAAGGCAGAATCCATTTCAAAGATAGAGAAATGGAAATCCAGAGTTAATAATTTGCCTGAGATTGGAGTGCTACTTTAAAGAGCCGCATTTCAGAGCTCTAGTTCTCAAACACTTTCAGTCCTTAACTACCTGAAACTAACACTCAGTGCAACACACTGACTATTTCTCATGTTATTTTTTCATATACATATATATATATGGTATGCACGTGCATTTGTTTATGTATATTTCCATGTATGTGGATGCCTCTTCTGTATGTGGATGTATGGGTGCACCTTCGACTGAGTGGCTATATGTAGAGCCAGAGGTTAGTATGAGGTGTCTTCCTCAATTGCTCTCCACCTTATATCTCAAAGCAAGGCCTTTCCCTCAACCAGAATCATTCATTCAGCTAGCCTAGACAGCCAGCTTGCTCTGTGTATCCCCTGTCTCTGCACTGCTTCACGGGTAGGAACTTTGGCTTTTGCGCATGCTCTTCTGGGGCCCTTTGTTCCATCTGGTGGTTCAGTAGGTGGTTGCTCAAACAGGAGTCAAATAATGTAACATTAAAAACCACAGCAGATGGCCCAAACTCAGTTATAAGGGTGTGGCCTGCAGAGGTAGATGTTCAGCTGTGATGACTTATCCAGCCTCTTACCAGCTTCTCACCATTACTTCAAGATACCGATAAAAGCACACCAACCCTGTCTAGTTTTCTAATACATTAACATTCTCAACTCCTCTGAGTGGAAGCCCAGAAGAGATCCAAGGTCTAACCTAACATGTTATAAAAATGGTAACCTTAGGGCTAGAGAGATGGCTCAGTGGTTAAGAGCACTGGCTTCTCTTGCAGAGGACCTGCGTTCTATTCCAGCATCCACATGGCACCTAACAACCATCCATCACTCCATTTCCAGAGGATCTGACACCCTCTTCTGGCCTCCAAGAGTTCTGCATGACATGGTGCACTTACATACATGCAGGCAATACACTCATACACATGAAAGTGAAGCTTGAAGATGGATGAAGTTGCATACGAAGATAATTTGAGGCTTTAGTGATTTTGGGGCTACTGTTGAATAAATTCATACACTGAATGACCATGAGGGCAGCTTTAGAAAGGTATTAGGTTATAAAATTGGTACCCTAATAAGTGGGGAGGCAGAGGCAGGCAGATCTCTGTGAGTTCAAGGCCAACCTGGTCTATATAGCAAGTTCCAAGCTAGCTGGTTGCTACAGGGAGACCTTGTCTCAAAAACACTAAAAAAGAGAGAGAGAGAGAGAGAGACACCAGGTATCAGTGAAAAGACAGCAGTTTGTAAATCAGAAGGTATGGGCCCTCAGAAGACACAAAACCTGCTAGAATCTTCACCTGGGACTTGGCAGCCCATAGACTGAGAAATAAGTCATCTTTTCTTATAAGCCACATACACCTAATGGTATTTTCTATAGCAGAGCAAATAGATTGAAATAGAGGTTATTACTGAGCAATTTGTGACCCTAGGTGACATTGTTTAAGTAAAGAGGCAACTTAAATCCTGAGTTTGGGCCTGTATAGGATAGACACTCAACAGACCACAGTAAGGATTTACAGGCCCCTTCTGTGTATTACAGGGTTTCATGCCCAGTGCCACACATCTTACCTTTTAATAGAAAAAAAAGAATGTCAGGCTGGAGAGATGGCCTAGCAGTTAAGAGCACCGACTGCTCTTGCAAAGGACCCGGGTTTGATCCCCAGCACCCACATGGCAGCTGAGAACCATCTGTAACTCCAATTCCAGTAGAGCTCCAGTTCCAGGGGAATCCAACACCCTCTTCTGACCTCTGCTGCATTGCACGACACGGGTGCACAAACCTACATGCAGACAGTACATTCAAAGAAAGAAAGAAAGAAAGAAAGAAAGAAAGAAAGAAAGAAAGAAAGAAAGAAAGAAAGAAAGAAAGAAAGAAAGAAAGGAAGGAAGGAAGGAAGGAAAGGAAGGAAGGAAGGAAGGAAGGAAAGAAAGAAAGAAAGAAAGAAAGAAAGAAAGAAAGAAAGAAAGAAAGAAAGAAAGAAAGAAAGAAAGAAAGAAAGAAAGAAAAAGAAAGAAAGAAAGAAAAAGAGAAAAAAGAGAATGTCACTTCTCTTATTAATCCCATGAGTGGGAACAGGCTATTCAGTACACACTACCTATTCCTTCTACTTCCCCAGGATACAGTTACAAAAGACTCTTACATTCCCTTGGAAATGATTACTTAAAGTATTAATTGACTCAGCTAGACTTGCCATTTTATAACAAGAACTGCTTACAAAACACAGGCTAGCAAGCAATAATATGGATGGATGGATGGATGGATGGATGGATGGATGGATGGATGGATGGATGGAAGAATGGATGGATGGATGGATGGATGGAAGAATGGATGGATGGATGGATGGATGGATGGATGGATGGATGGACAGATAGGTAGACAGACAGGTAGGTAGACAGATGACAAGATGATGATAGATAGATTGATAGGTTGATGTATACATCGATACATAGATAGAAGATACATAGATAACAGAAGAAAATATGCCAAAATTTTTAAGAAAGGCTGGCTCTCTCGGCATCGTGGCACATGCCATTAATCCCAGCACTCGGGAGCCAGAGGCCAGGAAATCTCTGGGAGTTCAAGGCCAGCCTGGTCTACAGAGTGAGTTCCAGGTCAGCTGGGGCTATAGGGAGACCCTGTCTCAAAAAAGAAAAAAGAAAAAAAAAAAAAAAGGAATGACTGGATCTAAATGATAGGATTATGGAAATGACACTGCAGAGTTGAGCCCCCAAATGGGGCACCTACATCATACTGTCACATCCCAAGACTTGGGGATCATTGCAGAAGAAGGGGTGGAAATATTGTGAGAGCCAGAGGCAGTGATGACTACAAGGAAACAGTGTTTTCTGGATGCACTACAGAAGGTGAACATATGAACTCACAGCAGTTATGACAGCATGCACAAAACCCTCACAACTCCAAACCAGTCAAAATCCCAGAATGGGATGTAGGCATGACACCCCACTTCTGGCTGAGGAGCTGTTGGCAATTGATAGCTGTTGGGAGAGGGAGAGTCAGCTTTCTTTAAGAGTGTGGCCCCTGGTAGGTGGGGGTCCACACACCCTAGAGTATATGGGCATGACTATTCAATAGGTTTTAACAAAAAACAAAAAAGAAGTCAGGTGAGTAGGGAAGAGGGGGTGTGCCTGGGAAGAGTTGGGGGAGGGAGAATGAATGTGATCAAAATATGAAATTCTCAAGGAACTAATAAAAATATAAATCATTATTATTAGACAGAGAGTTATACTAAAACTCTCAAGTACCTTCCTGCACTAGGATCCTATGATGAATTTAACATCACATGCCAACATTGTTTTAATTCTATGTGTATGAGTGTATTGCCTGCATATATGTAAGTACACTGCTGTCATGAAATTACTCACCAAGATCAAAAGAGGGGATCAATTTCCTCAAGAACTGGAGTTACCAATAGTTATTAACTGCCATGTGCGTGGTGAGAATCGAACCCAGGTCCTCTGCAAGAGCAGTCAGTGCTCTTATCAGCTGAGCCATCTCTCCAGCCCCCACCAGAATTATTTCTATTTTTTTACATATATAACTTATTTCAAACATTTTATCCAGAAAATGCAATGTAAATCCCTTTCTCCCACTCTCCAAAGGACAAATAACTTCTGAATAGAACACTATCAGCTATCCTTGCTGAGAGATTAAACAAACAAACTTGTCTCTGATCCTCTCAGAACATGTAAAAGCAAAAATGAGAGAGAAAAGGGCTCACAAGTCCTCTGGCACTGCCCCACCTCCCTGAAGATCACTTGCTTTAAAAGTGACTGGTGTTTCAAGCTTCAGCCAGACCCTGGTAAAACCAAGTTGGTAAAGCCATAAAGAATGGAAGAGGGACCTTGGGCTTAAAGGATGGCATTGTCGTGGGCACTTCGGAAGTTGAGCCTGGAATATCTTGAACATACCACCCCACTGCCAAATGCCTGGCGGGCTCCATGCTGGGGGCTGGCTTTGGTAGGAAGAAGCACAGCCAACCTCTAGCACAGGCAGAGTTGGATGGCTGCTCCTCTTTGGATCCTGCCCCTTCCCCCAGCCCTAAGTTCCTGCTACACTGCAGCTCACAGGCAAGCTGCAGAGAGGATGTGCTTTCCTGCAGCATGGGATAAATGGATAACGGATGGCTAGCAAAGGAGGATATTCAAATGTTCTTGGTTCTTTTTACTTTTCTCAGTTGGTGTTTGCCATGCAAAGGGTGAGAAGCTTGTTCTCTTTTTTTGTCCGCTGAAGGGTATTAACGTTTTATGGGGAG
Source organism: Rhizomys pruinosus (assembly GCA_009823505.1). Lineage (NCBI taxonomy): Eukaryota > Metazoa > Chordata > Mammalia > Rodentia > Spalacidae > Rhizomys > Rhizomys pruinosus. The sequence continues at coordinate 3,773,448 of VZQC01004693.1, read as the reverse complement.
AAGATGGATTGGTCTTTTTGAAGTGCTTGCTTTGCTATTATTGCTCAAAGAAAGAAATCAGTTCCGCATTAAGCTGAGGCTCTCGTGGTAGGCTGGGAGGCCAGAGGGATGTTGTGTTTCCACTTTCTGAACTCAACACACACAGCTAAGAGAAAGTCATGGGATTCCTCAGGTCTGCTTAGAGCCACTTGCAAATTAGTGGCTATAATTGGACCAACACTACCCAGCTGTTGTTCAGTGCTAAATGGGTGCAGCAAGGAGAGAGCCCTCCTGTCCCCAGTGGAACTATCAGAGGGGAACCTCAATCAGACTTCTGAGTGGACAAACAGTGAAGGGATTTCCCAGGCCCTAGAGAGTGCAGCTTTTATAGAAACTTTCCCTGGTGTTTCGTAGGGAGAAAACTTGGAAGGCTGCTTCAAATATGCAAGCCGCTCACATTGGCCTTCCTTGCCATCACACCTGAAAGCTAAGTGCTTTTCCTTGCTGCAGCTGAGCAGGCTAAATTCCAAGAGGACAATGTGGCTTTTCATGTTATCTCGTACCATTTCCTCCCTAAAATCTCTAGAGCAATTCCCCCACACACACATCTCCAGTGTTGATAATATGCTCATGGCAGTTCCATACCTTGCATTTGCTGTTTGGCCCATAGCTGCTGTGGGAGACTGGACTTCCCACTCCATTCAAGGGGTATTCCACCACATTCAAGAAAAAGGTTACAACCTTATCTATGCCCAGAGCTTTACCCCAAATTAACTTTTGCCAAATGACAAGTCTGACTCATAACTCAGATAGATATCCCAGTATTGGTAGTTCAAAAATATCAAAGTCTCGGCTTTCTCATCAGTCCAATGAAGATAATAAAGTTTGGGGAAAGAAAAAAAATGTGGAAAGTTTCTAAGATTTCTACAAGCCCTTGTCCCTTTGTTTGTTGCCAGGGTCACTAACACCACATTCTGAACACTGTGAAGTTCATGTACTGAGAAATGTATTTATTCAGAATGCCCAGCACTTTTAGAGCCACTGACCAAGTCTTGGCTATTTTTTTTTAACTTAAATACTCAATGATATGTTTTAAAGTTTATGGTTTCATCCCGAGAGATACAAATAATATGAAGTTGGAAAGCAGGTTAGTGTCATCATTACTTAAGCTGGAAAGCAGGTTAATGTCATCATTACTTAAGCTTCACTCATTCTGAAGGGCTTAATTCATTGGTGACATCATAATTAAAAGACAGCATATCTTTCAGAGTACTCCTGCACTGAGGCAAAGAAGACATAATCATGTAACCCACCACCGTTCCCCCACTTTTCCTTTGGGATGGGTGACTCCTTGTCCTCCAGTATTGATGTGAGGCTTCCTCTGAGACAGCAAGCCGAATTTTATCAGTATAGTTAGAAAACAATAAATTTCTGTTTCCTCTCTGGGCATCAGAATAGCATATTTTATAGTGAGCCACAGATGCTAAATTATTTAAATCCTTCTTCAGATGTTGCTAATTTACATTGTCTGTGGAAAATAAAAAGATAAGTACAATCCATATTGCAAATGCATCATGCTATGAAAAATCTTTAGCCTCCTTTTCAGAGTCTTCACCACCTCATGGAATTTATATTGCAGTCATAATAATGTCAGACCTACACTACGAATATCTTTCTGCTAATTATGCTTAGTTTTTAAAACAGTACCCATTTATGAAGACAGTATTATGGTATTCTTGATTATACCCTAAATAATTCTGTAAACATAAAACATGCTGAATAATATTGAAATTCCACTAAAGAGCTGCAATAAAAATAAGCTATCACATATATTTCAACATTTTTTCCTTCTTATGAAGAATGCTTTCAGTAAGATGTAATGTCCTTTAAAACCTCCTAATCGAAAAAAAGAAACATACATTTTCATTCTTTTTTTTGAAAAGTTTTTTTTAATTTATGTATATGAATGTACTATCTACATGCAGGTTTGTGCACCCATGTCACGCAATGCCGCGGAGGTCAGAAGAGGGTCTCAGATTACCCTGGAACTGGAGTTAAAGATGATTCTTGGCCTCCATGTGGGTGCTGGGGATCGAACCTGGGTCCTCTGCAAGAGCAGTCAGCGCTCTTAACCACTAGACCATCTCTCCAGCCCCACATTTTCATTCTTTCAGTGTAATCTTAGGAACAAAAAATATAGAAATTATTAGACCAAATAACAATGCCAAAATAATCATTTAATAATGTTTATTGAGTGGTAAGTTTGTAGTGCCCTGGAAAATATTCCTCTATGTTTGAATGGCATTTTACACTTTTCTATCAACTCTTTAAAGAAAGTATTCTTCTTTTCTCCATATTAAGGTTGAGGATACTGACAAAGTATTCTAAGCACTTTAAGGCCCCTTTGGCAATATGTCAGAGTAAAATGAGATGATCTTAAGATCATTTTGAAGCTTTGCAGTTTAATCTCTCAGATTCTCAAAACTCAAAAGGCATAAATGAAAAAAAAATTATCCACAGCTAGCTTTTAACCTATCCTCTTTTTCCAACCTAACTCTTTTTTTGTACACATACACAATCCAGAAAGACTTAGTAGTCTTACATCAATGAGCTTACATCAATGATCTTAGAGACAGAATCTTCACAGCTGTATTAGCATCATAAAGTAAATGTATAAACATTCGGCTCTGATCCAAGGTCAGCTGTTTTGGTCCATAGATGTGACCGGGAAATCCAGAAGACCCTTTGCTGGTAGCTTTCCTCTAAAATGGCTGACATCCAGTCCTTTCTTACTTCACTCTCTGTAGGGATAGTAACAACTTTGTTGCTGTAGAGTTTCTCAGAATTGTAACAGCAGCAACAAATTCTACCCTCTAAACCTGATCTTATCTGATTACAAGAACCAATGAGCAACCAATAAGCTGCTGAACCGTTTTCCTCACATTTTATTTATTTTTTATTGATGCTTTGTGTATTTCATACATCATTTTCCAATTCAGTTCAGGCATATATCCCCTTCCCTTCCCCCCACCCCAACCCTACCCATCCCAGATCATGCATTCTGCCGTAACTTTTCTGCATCTTTCTCTGCTTTTTTGTTTTGTTTTGTTTTCATTTTTTTAACAATAAGTAATAATTTGTGAGTACAAGCATCCTTCATGTAAAACCAATTTGCAAGCAGTTGTGCCCAAACCCACACAGCTCATGGGTCCCACCATCCAGCAGGGGGGTCTCGTATGTTCAATCAAGTTGATCAAATGAGTGTCCAGTCTATATTGTTGTAGTCACCATTCACCCCAATTGCAGCCCTTACATTCTACCATGCCCCCTCTTCCACAGATTGTTCCCTAGGCTTAGAAAAGGGGCACAGGTGGATGAGAAGCAAAACAGTCTACTTTCTCTGGAGCTGTTGTCTTGGTCTCTAGTCAATTCTGGCTGTTTTTCATGGGCTGACAGCTTGTCCAGGCATAAACTTTCGATCCTACTAATGAAGCACACGCAATTAGATATATAGGTATTTAAACAATACTAATTGTTATGGTAGGTTACTTTGGTATAGACACAGATGTTTGGATGGTATGTTAATCCATGAATTACATTTTCTTCTGTTAAGTATGACAGGGTCTTCCTGTGGTTTATAACATCTCCTAACCATTAGAGGATGTAAGCTTGTGGCATCAGCCATGGGTTATTCCTCCAAGGAGAGAGCTAATAGCCAATTAGATTTGGGATATACAGACATATGGCTGCCACTGTGCCCACCACGTATTTCCCGGCCAGTGAGGTGTTCGCTGGTGTGACGGAGGAGTTCTTGCTTTGATCTCACGGAGACTATATTGCTTTCGTGGGTTTTAGTTGCCTTTGGTAACTCTCTCTGTTATTCTAGAGACCATCTGTATACTTGTGGTCTCCATACATCTTTCCCAGTTTATATTTAGGTTCAGCACAGTAGGGCTTTATCGCCTCTCTTCCTGCGATATCCTCGTTTGGAGGCAAGAGCTTTACCTTTTGTGGGGGCTTCGGAATCCCCTGGCAACATCTCCTTGCGTAGAATTAATCCAGGTGTGCAGAGATCCTGTCTTAAAATGTTGTTTAAGTCATGCTTAAGGAGACTTTTAGCATTCTTTTGGTTCTGAAAGAGAATAATCCTTTTCCCAATTCTATTCCATAGTCAATTAAAAGAGGCAGTTTTTACCGGATTTTACAAGAGAAGTCCTCGGTAACAGCTGGCTTCAATCTACAGTTGGAGCATGACCTCATCATATCATATTTCTCCTTATTCTATGGGGGAGGAGTTAAGAAATATCTTGTATTAAAACCTTTGCGGCACCTCGAAGGTAAGCTTCATTAGGATTTAAAACTTTAATTCCAGCGGGCCAGATGTGATGCCTGTAATCCCAGCCTTGGGAATAGGTAGAAGCAGGTGGATTCTCTGTGAGTTCAAGGCCAGCCTGTTCTACATAGCGAGTTCCGGATAGCTGGGGCTACCAGGGAGACCTTTCTCAAAAAAAAGCCAAAAAAAAAAAAAAAAAAAACTTTAATTCTGTGCTGGAGAGATGGTCCTAGCGGTTAAGAGCCACGACGCTCTTGCAGAGGACCAGGTCGCTCACCAGGCACCCACATGGTGGCTGAGAAACCATCTTCTGGACTCCCGTTCCAGGGGAATCGGCTGCCCTCTTCTGCTGGTACCAGCCGCAAGCATGGCATGACCAGGCGGCACAGACTACATGCAGACAGTACATTCATACACCGAAAAAAAAAACGTAATTCATCTACTAAAGTTAATTAACCTTCAATTTACAGTTCTCAAAGGATATATATATATATATATATATTTAGCTGTACTGCCTGTGACAGAGTCTAGGATGGAGGATGGAGGATGAGATTGTCAGTCCTCATTGGAATGGTCACCTGTAATGGGACCTGAATGTGAATCTGAGCTATTTCCATGGGTTGACAAAAAAAGCCAAATGCTGGGATCCAGTCACTCAGAATAAAAGGTTCTGTTTCAGAGCTGACTGTGATGGTACCTGCCTTTAATCTCAGCACTCAGGAAGCAGAGGCAGGTGGATCTCTGTAAGATGTAGACCAGCCTGACATACATAGTGAGTTCCAGGCCAGCTGGGGCTACAGGGAACCTTTGTCTCAAAAAGACAGACAGACAGATATTTATTTTCATTAAAATGAATGGTCCTAAACACAGAAATAACAATAATTAAGATATACTAATTATACTAAGGATAACAACGTGATTTATCTCATATAAAAAAAATCACATCTTTATAATTTAAAATTTCAAATCTACCGCTGTAAAAAATTGAAAGGCTAATAGCTTCATTAAAAACTACATTTATCCCCACAAAATAGCCTCAAATCTTACTAAGTATATATAATTAAGTGACTGGCAACTTTTATATAAAGCAATCTGAAATTACATGAATATTCCTTGGGTTATCCCCCACCCCAGGACATCACCACAAACATAATTTCACACCTAACAGGAAGAAAATGACTCCATGTGCCTTTGAGGAAATTGGAAACATTAGCATAGATCTGTGCAAATGTTTTTCTGATCAATTATAACTTATTAAATGGTATTTGGCCTGAAATGTATGTTACAAGGTTTGGGATACACTAATTCTTTAATACTTAAAAGAATTATACTCTTTACACCCTTCACCAAGGTTTTTATTTTTCAGAGCAAAATGAAAAAAAAAATCCAGTTCAATTCATTTCCTCCAATATAGCACACTTGGGCTGACTCATTTAAACCACGGACAAAGTCCCCTCTAGTCTCCTCCTCCCAGGAGCCTGAGTCTGGGGAGACTCTCTCAATGTATGCTCAGCCACCAGCTACCGAAAGTCACTTAAGTAAACACAGAGGCACCTTGGTGAAAGCAATTGCATGGTCTGAATACCATCAACTGACACTTCTAGTCAGTGACCCTCTCAGGTCTCAGAAATGGTCTTTTCAAATTCCGGGTCTTGAGGTATTGATTTCAATCAGCAGCTTTTCCTAAGAGCATCATTTCAAAAATAGCCCTGTCACAATTCTACTATCTCATCTTAGTTTCATCTGGGCTCTGTATTCTTGTCTGAAACCATTCAGCAAGATGATGCCAGAGGGTTTTACTGGGGCATTGATTCAATATGAATCATACATGGGTAGAAGAATTTATTCTCCCATATATGAGAAAACATTAATATTTAAGTTTAGTGGAGGGAGGTTTAAGATTTAAACAGGCCAGTTATTTTTCTCTTCTAGAAAATACAAAGTTCAAATTAGATTCTGGTCATAAAATTCTCAAGCTTACCACTAAACTAGTGACAAAAAAAATCAGTGTCGACTCTACTTGTTCATTGCATATAAATAAATGATAGTCTTTAAGGAGAAAAACCAAAAAGATGTGGGGGAGGTGGGGTGCGTGCACATGCGTGCATGCATGCATACGTGTGTGTGTGTGTGTGTGTGTGTGTGGATGTGGATGTGGATGTGTGTGTATACATGTGTGTACATGGGGAGCTTGTAGTACTCAAGCTTGGCTTGAGTAGGAAACAATGATTTTGATATAAAATTTTTCTACCTAGCTCTCATATTCATACTATAAATTTTCCTGGAGTTAAAATTATAAGCTATTCAACAAAACTTTATTATAAGCTATTCAACAAAACTTTATTTGATCACAGTGATGAAAAGCAAGCTCACATACTTTTACAAGATGATTACAGAGGTCCAAAGTAACCCATGGTTTTACCTGTTAAAAAAACTGGGGAGTTCTTTCCTAAGCATAATTTTCTGGTAACAGAATTTTTTTTTTATTTAAAGGCAAAAGGAAAGGAGATAACTAAATATGTTCTAAACATCATGATAAATATTTTATATGTGTTATTTGATCTTGACATGGGCCCTTTGAGATGGTAATATGTTTTACACATGATGAAATAGGTATATTAAAGGACTAGTCAGTAAGAAACTGAGTTGAGGTTTTAATCCGGGTATCCAGAGCACACAGGCACAATGTCAGTATCTACAATGTCTTAGAATTATCTGTGTGAAGCATTGAGGCTGAGCAGTGTATGGTTCCTGCTCATATGAAAATAGAGAGAAAAATAAGAAAAAGAGTTACAACTAAGAATATAAAGGAAAATATCTGAAGTTAGACTGTAGTCTATATATATGAATACAAGGAGCTTGGGGCCATAAAGCAAGAATGTTTCAAGTTAGGAAAAAGTCTTTCAAATCAGGAAGAAAACATGGCCATTCTGAATGAAAAAGAGGCATTTCATAAAGTTAAATAGCCATTAATGATTTAAAAGATTTTGCTAGATGAAAATACTAAGGAAGTAAGTTCAAGTATTACAAAATAAGTATTAATGTTTACCTAGAAAACCCAGTAAGTAAATTAAAACTACTAGAAGTTATATGTTAACAGGTATGATCAGTACATGTTAAATAAAAAGAGCACAATTTTCTATGTGTTGTTAATCCCAAATCAGAAAAAAAAACCCTATATAAGAAGATCTATGTCATCTTAGTGATGAGAAGAAATGAACGACTTCATGAGCTGTATTTTAGGGATGACACCAGATTATACACATTTGTAGAAGTACCATTTTAAAAATATTTTGGGAGGAGTATTCAGTAGTACTTATCAAAACTGAAGACATGCTTTGCCCCAGCAATTTTACTTAGAAGAATTTAGTCTATTAAAATTTTGTCACAGATGGAAAACAATCTATTTGCAAAGATTTTTTTGTCTATTTGAATAAAACATAAAACAACAAAAACTGAAAAGAAGTAGATGTCTATCCAAAATAGCTTAACAGATAACAAAATTATGGCACATCCCTACTAATAAGTACCATAAAGGGAATTAAGGAGAGTCGTTCAAACTGAATTTTTTTAAAAAGTTGTGCTCGGGGCTGGAGAGATGGCTCAGCAGTTGAAAGCAAATAACAGCTCTTGCAGAGGACTGGGTTCGATTCCCAGCACCTACATGACAGCTAACAACCATTGGTAGCTCCAGTTTCAGGGGATCCAACATCCTCTTCTGACCTCCTTGGGCATTGCATGACACAGGTGCACTTAACATGCAGGCAATACACTCAGATACATAAAATAAATATTTTTTAAATATTTTTGTTTTGCTCACCATACATTGTTAAGTAAAAAAAGAGAGAATGTCAAAAAACGGGTACATATTTTCTTTACTTCAGTATGCATTTTTATGTTATATTTTTTTAATTGTTCTTACAATTTATTTATTCATTCATTCAGTGCTGGAGTTTAAACCCAGAGCCTCACAAATGCCAAGCGAGCATTCCATCACTAGGCTATATCCCAGACCCTAATATTTCTTAAAATTTTACAATTCACAGAATACTTGACAGATATTTTAACAGAAAAAGGATGTATGTACTGCAAAAGCCCAAAAGGTAAATATAAAATGTCCTCAAATAGAACCAGAGTTGACCTCAGGCATCATATGAACACTGTGTGCCTTGAAGCTACAGAGTTTTACCCTACAAAGAATGTGTCTGAAGCGCAGAAAACAGCCTGTGTCCATACCCAGGGGAGGGACAGGCACAGCACATTCCAGGACTAGAAAAACTTCAGTATAGCACAGAGCTAATGTGTCTAGGCAGAAAAGCAGAGACAAGCCAGGGGAGGAGGATTGGAGCTCAGTTGGGAAGCACTCCACGAGACAAGCAAGATCTAAATTTCATCCAACTGTTATTGGAATTGGAGGATCCCTTCATGGCTGCCAGATGATACAGGAGCAATTGGGGCCCCCTCTTGAGGTTCTTAGTCTCACTAAAAAATAATTTCAGAATGGAGTAAAGAGGCTGGAACGATGGCTCAGCAGTTAAGAGTACTGGCTGCTCTTCCAGAATAGCCAGCACCTACATGGCAGCCAACAACCATCCATAACTTCTGTTCCAGGGGATCTGATGCCTTGTTCTGGCCTCTAGTGCATACATAGGTACACTTACATACATGCATGCAAAACACTCATAAAGAATGAATGTAGATTTTTAAAAGGAAGGGACTCGAATGGAAGTTTTATAATGATTTTATTTTGAAGTTTAAAATAAAAACCCTCAGGAGAAAGAAGTTATGAATCTCAATGACTACCAGGCTGAGGAAAACAGAGAAGAGGGGTGGTGAGCCATTCATTTTAAGGTAGCAAGTTATGTCTTTCATGAACAGACCTTTCCTCTAGGGGTCCCTTTACTGTTACTATAATACAACTGTAATTGGGACACAAATACTACCACCACCACCCTTGTTTTTTGAAACAAGGTCTTCATATATTTCCTGGGCTAGCATTAAAGTAGCTATCTTTCTACCTCTAGCTCCATGTGTTGAGATTATTGGCTTAAGCCATCAAACGTGGTTTATAAACAGGGCTTTTTAAACAAACAAATGCCATAAATTCTTTAGGCAACCATGGATGCATCTGGGAATCAGGAGTAGAAGAATTCCACAGGAAAGTGATTGGAAATCATTCAGAAAATGGTGGCAGAAACCAGACTTCAGGGCCACTTAAAGACCAAAGAACTCAAGGTACTATGTGACAGATGAGAAGTTTTTGGTGACTTTTGGGTAAAGCTATAACCTGGTAAAAGTATTTTAGAAAATTTATAGTTTAGAAAATTGGGAGAATGAGTAAAAACAAAAGTAGAGAGTATAGATATGATAAAAAATAAACCTGTTGATAATAGGAAGAGACATAAAGAATGACAGTCAGACTACTTGGATTCTTTTATTTTTAAAATATTGAGACACCAAATTATCTCAGGAAGGCAAGGACTACAAAGCATTCAGAATCCCAAGAGTAGGATTCAGGCTCCTCTCAAGATCTAAAACAGCTGCTATGAGATTGAATCCAGCGGCTCAGCAAAAATGAGGCTCTGATGACCAAGAGGCCGGACTCCAAGTGTGTGTGTGCATGTATATGTGTACATGAGTGTAAATATGTGTAAACAGGACACTAGTGCACTTAATCTGGAGAGGAACTGACCTGGCCAAAAGATAAATCACAGAAATAAGGAAGGCTAGGAAAATAGCTCAGACTGGAAAGCTCTTGTCATGCAAACACAAGTGCCTGAGTTTGATTCCCCAGGACCCAAATGGAAAAGTCAGTCATGGCGGTGCATGCCTATAATTCCACTACTGGGGAGCGAGGACTGGAGGATCCCTGGGGCTTGCGGGTCTGCCAGTCTAGTCAAATTGACGAGCAATAAGTTCAGTGAAAGACTCTGTCTCAAAAAAATAAGGTAGAGAGCCCCTGAGGAGACATGACACTGGAGGTTGACCTCTGGCTTCTTCAGAGAGAGAGAGAGAGAGAGAGAGAGAGAGAGAGAGAGAGAGAGACAGAGAGAGAGAGAGAGAGAGAGAGAGAGAGAGAGAGAGAGAGAGGCTGAGGAAGAGCTGAAAGACTAGAAATGTCAAAGAGGGAGGAGCATGTGAACCTTTTCCATAAGGAGAAAGTTTCATGCCTGATCTTTTACAGGTGTACATCAACAAACAAGCAGATAATGAAATTGAAGCACAGACACACAACGGAACTTTATTCAGCATAAGGAAGAACGCAATTACGTCATTTACAAGAAAATGGATCAAACTGGAGATCATAATGCCAAGTGCAAGAAGCCAGATTCAGGCAAGCATCACAAATTTTCTTCCATATATGGAAATTAGAAGGAAAAAATACGTGAAAATAAAGAAAAACCATTCAGGATACAGAAGGAGATAATCAAGATAAGAGATAAGATAGGCAGGCAATGGAATGAGTGAAAATTATCTAGGTGCATTATATGCATGCATGAAAATGTCACAATGAACCCTATTACTTTGTATCACTAATGTAGGCTGGCAAAAATGAATAAAAAGACATTGGATTAGTTACATTGGGAGAAAAAAATCACAAAAGGTGCCGTGTACTGGACCACAAGTTGTTTTTAATTTTGCTAAGTGTGAGAAAGGCATGATGTTTGTATGTGTGCATATTTACTTGGGAAAAGAATAAATATTTGCAATAATGCAAGGTGATATAAAATCTCTAACAAAGAAAAGCTGGTCAACATACAAAAGAATACAGAATGTCTGGCAAAATGGCTCAATGGGTTAAGGTGCTTGCTGCCAAGACTGCCAATTTGACAAACTGAGTTCAATCTCTAGAACCCATGTGGTAGAAGAAGAAGGAGACTAACTTGTACAAGTTGTCCTCTGACCTACACAGGTGTGATGCAGCACATTTGCATAATGCACACACAACATAAATTAATGTGAAAATGGAATCTGGAGAAGTGGCAGAATTCTCAGGCCATCTTATCTTTTGGTGACATCAAATAATATAGTATCAGTGTTTTTGAAAAGAAAACAAATTCCAAAAACAAGATATTGTATTTTTTTACATTAAAAGACACCTTTGAGGCTGGGGAGATGACTACCCAGTGCTTGATGCAAGAGCATGAAGAGCTGAGTTTGGATCCCTAGTGCCCAAGAAAAACTGGACACAGCAGAGAGCACTGTGATCCCAGCAATGGTAAATCAGACCAGAGGATCTCTGAGGCTTGCCCAAGAACCAGGCTGTCCAATCGGTGAGCTCTAGGTTCAGTGAGAGACTCTGCCCCCAAAATAAGGGGGAGAGTGAGTGAGGAAGCCTCAGTGTTGACCTCTGACCACATATGTTCACGCACACATGCATCTACACATGTCCGCATACAGACATACTTACATATACAAATAAAAAATATAAAATGAAATAAAAAGATGCTTTAAATACATTTTCATTTTATGTAGGAAAACTACCAAAGTTAATTATATAGCAAATTTGGGTATTTAAACAATGAGTGGGTGTGACCTGTAGATATCTGCAAGTAGTGTAAAAACCTGCTGCTATAAGCCTCCTTTCCTTCCTAACCTGAAAAAAAATCTTAGCCATGGACAATCCTTAATTATATTACAAAATTGTAAATGTGCATGAAAAATTGCGCCTCTGACCTTTAAATTAAAAGAATAGGTTTTCGCATGCCATCATAGACAAGCCCTGTCTAGCCTAACTAATGGGGCATGTGACTAACATGCAGCAGAAATTAGAAATTAGAGATTGGAAATGCACAGAATGATGAGGCTTATTACTGTCTGGGTAATTTCTTCTCACATTAGATCCCAATTACCCATCTCCACATGAACCCTGGAGACCTTACCCATAAAAGACTCTCCAGGTTAAAAAAAAAAAATNTATCTCTCTGAAACTAGAGCTGTCACTCAGACAACCCTAGAAACAAACAAAAGCATTGGCAGAGCAGCATTTTATATATCTTTTCATGTTTTATAAATGTCACAAGTTTGTTAATTAGTATTTACTATGTCTGTGAAAATAGGGCTTCCCTTAATACAATCTTTATATATATATATATATATATATATATACCAAATAAAGCTATCAGAAAAATCCTCACCAGGGACTGAGAATGATTTCCTTATGGCTCTGTAGATCTTGCCAAGATTCCCTTTAAGGTTTATTTAGACGGCACTCAAGTGAGATTTCCATATGGAATTACTCCCCACACAGGAGAAGTCTGACCTGGGGGAAACTAAGAAAGCAGATTACTTAAAAACTCCCAAATTGGAGCTGTTTGTACATTTCTTCCACCCCAAATCAAATTCCTTTGGTAAATACAGCATATAGTAAGTTGTAAAGCATAATTAACAAAAAAGCCCAAAACAGAACTACAGAAGGTTAGCTCTCCTGATTGTGGCTGGCCAGATGAGGCTAAAAGTTCTTGGTAGTGATGGCTTCCTTGATCATCATAACAGTCCCAGACTATCTACAAAAACATCCAGCAGGTGCTCACCATTGCTTGAGGACGCCTTTTGGGAACAGTCTGTGCTCAGAAGCCTTCCCTGGGTAACTTGTGATCAGCTTCTGTTCCTACAGGGAACACATACAATATGGTAGCTCCAATAGCCCAAAGAAGACCGGGAAATAGCTTCAAACCCAAGCACTTATAGCCTGGGAAGATAGCTCAGTTAGTAGTTTTCACACAAGCATAAGGATATGAGCTTGACCCTCAGCACCTACGTAAAAAGCCAGGCAGGCTGGCACACATTTGTAGTCCTTGGCATGGGGAAGACAAAGACAGGATCCCTGGATCTGAGTAGCCAGCCCCTATCATCTAGTCAGTGAGCTCCAGGCCAATGAGAGGCCCTGCTTCAAAAGAATTACACCCAAGATTGATCTCTGGCCTGCATATATGCACATAGATGAACACACACACACACACACACACACACACACACGTGTGTGCCTTAAATAACGCAGTTATTGTCCCATCTTAGTTGTTAGGTGAGTGATTTTTATTGGATTTTTATTCCAAGAAAAATGAAAATTTTCTATGAAATAAAACAGAATCTTTAGCAACTATCATGAAAAAGGTAATACTTCTGTTTGGGCCCATAACCTGAAAATGTACAGTTCCTAATTAGTATTTAAATTATTTGTATTTTGTTAGTTGAGACTGTTTCTAAGAAAATAGTCTAATATCAGGAGTTTGGAATATGGTTCAGGGGTAGAAGGCTTGCTTAGCACGCACAAGGCTCTGGGTTCAATCACTAGAACTACAATTTTTTAAATTAAATATCATAAGGAACCTGTGATAGCAATTTGACCATAGACACATTGTTTTCAAGGCATCAGAGTACTCATTCAGCAGAAAGGGAAAATGAGTGTTGGGGTACCACAGGGTCAGCGTGGCTCTCTTAAGACTAGCTGTCATCTATTACTATTATTGGAGAAACAGCAGCCCTGGCACTCAGGCCATACATAGGTGACTGGAGTCACCTTTTATTTAACTGAGTGGTTTGTTTTATGAAACCACCATTTAGACAATGCTTTCCTTCACTATATGTATTATTATAACTGCTATTATGTAAGAAAAGCAGAGTGAAGCAAGTTAACAGGAGAGCAAACATGCTAGATTCAAGTTTCATCTCCACCACTTCTTAGCTTGGTGGCTACTTAAGATGCCTAACTACTCTAGGTCTCATTTCATTCAAATACAGAGTGAATAATGTTGGAATCCCCCTAATTGGATGGGAAATGAATCTCCTTACTGACTTCCATAATGATTTTAATGTTTAGTGCCTAACATACAATGCCTCAATAAGTGTTCATCATGTTTTTAAAAATAACTTTATTAGGAATGAAAATATAGAGTCCATCTCTGCCATTTTTGGGGGGAGGGGGCAGAGATCCAGGCAGGTAGGGCAGATGGTCTGTTAGAGTAGACAAGGGCTTGCTGTGGTGTAAAAACCTTCCCTGGTGACAATGACAAAAGGAAGGTGGTAGTTCCAATCTGGACTCCAGGATGAGACAGATAATATTAATCATTTTATGATTATTTTTAAAACTCATATTTTTTCAAAGAACATAAAGAAATAAAAATGTTGTGCTTTTTATGCTTATAACACTCTGCAGTAAGAATATTGGTCCCTATCTCATTTGGCGTGTCCTCTGAAATTCTGTGAGTTAAAGACTTAGTCTCTCCCAGGCGTGGTGTCACACGCCTTTAATCCTAGCACATGGGAGGCAAAGGCAGGCAGATCTTTGTGAAATCAAGGCCAGCCTGGTCTACATAGTGAGTTCCAGGACAGCTGGGGCTACTGGGAGATCCTGTCTCAAAAAGACCGAAAAAAAAAAAGACTTAGTCTCCAGTGGGTAATTTCCAATATCCACAGCAAGTGAGAAGAACTGTCCAGAACTGTCTGCTTGCATTGTTTGACCTAAAGTCTCATAACAGTTAATGAAATGTATATTTTCAAGTCTACCACTCAGGTTTCAATGAATAATTTGACTATGTTGCTTTTAAAATAAAGAATTGAAAAAACGGGGCTGGAGAGATAGCCTAGCGGTTAAGAGCACCGACGCTCTTGCAGAGGACCCGGGTTCGATCCCCAGCACCCACATGGTGGCTAAGAACCGTCTGTAACTCCAATTCCAGGAGAACTCCAGTTCCAGGGGAATCTGAGACCCTCTTCTGACCTCCGCGGCATTGCACGACACGGGTGCCACAAACCTCATGCAAACAATACATTTCATACACATTAACAAAAAAAAAAAAAACCTCCCATGCTCAGGATTGGGAAAATTAACATTGTAAAAATGTCCATTTTACCAAAAACTCTTGTATGATTTAACACAATCCCAATCAAATCCCCAAGAGTTTCTTCACAGGCTTGGAAACAAATTCTTAATTCATTTAGAAAAACAAAGACCCCGAATAGCTATCAACCTGATGAAAAGAGCTACACAGGAGGGATCTCTATACCAGATTTCAAACTATACTACAGGGCTATCATAAAAACAGCCTGGTACTGGCACAAAAAAAAAAAGACCTGTTGACCAATGGAACAAACCGAAGATCCAAATCTTAGCACATCAATTTCATCATCTCATATTTGACAAGGGGGCCAAGAAACCACAATGGAGAAAAGACAGCATCTTCAGCAAGTGGTGTTGGCAAAATGGATCACCACTTGTAGAAGAATGAAATTAAACCCCTACCTCTCACCCTGTACAAAAGTCAACTCCAGATGGATTAAAGACCTCAACGTGAAACCCCAAACTCTGAAGGTGATAGAAGAAAAAGTTAGCAGGAGACTACAAGACATAGACGTAGGAAAGACTTCCTAAATCAGACAGCAGCTGCACAAGAATTAAGGTTGACAATTGACAATGGGACCTCATCAAACTCAAAAGCTTCTGTACATCAAAAGAAACAATCAAGGAAGTGAGAGAAAATCCACAGAGTGGGAGGAAACCTTCACTGCATTTACATCTGACAAAGCATGATTTCCAGAATATATAAAATACTCAAAAAACAAAAAGAAAAAGAAAACAAATGACCCACTCAATAGTGGAGCGAAGAACTGAACAGAGACTTCACAGTGAGGAATTAGAGATGTCTGAGAAACACCTCAAGAACTGTTCAACCTCACTAATCATTAAGGAAATGCAAATGAAACCACTTTAAGTATCATCTTACTCCAATAAGACTGGCTAGGATCAAGAAAACCATGATACCAAATGCTGGAGAGTTGTGGGGAAAGGGAACACTCATCCACTGCTGGTGGGAATGTAATTCATACAGCCACTATGGAAAGCAGTGTGGAGAACCCTTGGAAGACTTGGAATGAACTTGCCACCCGACCCAGCCATACCACTCCTGGGCATGTACCCTCAAGCCACCCCACACAGCAAGTACATGCACAGCCATGTTTATTCAGCTCCCTTCACAATAGCAAGGAGCTGGAAACCAACCTAAATGCCCCTCAACTGACGAGTGGATAGAGAAAATGTGGTACATCTACACAATGGGTTCTATGCAGCAGTAAAGAAAGACGACACATCCGAGCTTTGCAGGAAAATGGCTGGAGCTAGAGGACATCATGCTGAGTGAAGTAACACAGTCCCAGAAAAACAAACGACGAATGGTATCCCTCATCTGTAGATGCTAGTGCCAATTACCCAGTTGTAAGTATTTCTTGTGTAGGGCCCCCTGAGGTTTTATACAAAGCAGTTGGGCGTAATGCATTTTCGAAACAACAGTAACAACAACAGAAAGACTGCATTAAAGAACTGACTGAAACAGTGAACTTCTGCCCAAAACATCAACTTCCCCAGGACAATATTGAGAAAGACTAAGAGATGAAAGCATCTTTGGCAGAATGCATGAGCTCTGGCGGGTGGGGAAATGGGAGGGAACACGGGTCTAGATTTGTTTAAAAATAAATAAAATAATAAAATAATAAATAAATAAATAAATAAAGAATTGCACCTAAAAAAAGAAAAAGACTTAGTCTCTAGCTTGATCCTACTGAGAGGTGACCCCATGAAAGAGGAGGTTTGCTTCACCACCTGCCCCTAGCCATGATATGCTGTCTTGCGAAGGCCTGAATGATTACATTCAGATTACATATTGAATGATTACATATTGAAATCCCCAAGACCAAGCTAAAATAAGCCTTTTCTTCCCCGCCCCCGCCCCGAAAGCCTTTTCTTTTCCTAAGTTAGTTATCTTGGGTGTGTTTGTTATTGTATCAGAAGGTCAACACAAGACTTAATAAGTATTGTGAATTAAACTGGAAGTAGTTATTTAGAAAAATCAAAGCCGGGCATGGTGGTGCACGCCTTTAATACCAGCACTCAGGAGGCAGAAGCAGGCAGATCTCTGTAAGTTCAATGCAGCTGCCTCTACGAATTGGAGTTCTAGGCCAGGGAGACTAAGAAGATAGAAGAAGAAGAAGAAGAAGAAGAAGAAGAAGAAGAAGAAGAAGAAGAAGAAGAAGAAGAAGAAGAAGAAGAAGACGAGGAGGAGGAGGAGGAGGAGGAGGAGGAAGAGGAGGAGGAGGAGGAGGAGGAGGAGGAAGAAGAAGAAGAAGAAGAAGAAGAAGAAGAAGAAGAAAAAGAAGAAGAAGAAGAAAGGTAGATAAAAAAAATATTATTGCAGTCAAAATCACCACAATGAAGTTTTAAAATCACGTTGGAGGGGTGTAAAAGATGGTTCAGTGGTTAAGAACACTTGCTGCTCTTGCAGAGGACCTAGGTTCACTTCCTACTACCCACATTGAGCCTAACAACCATCTGTAACTCCAGTTTCAGGGGATCAAATGCCCTCTTCTGACCTCTACTGGCACCAGACATGCATGTGGTGCACTTGCATACATGCAGGAAAAACATGAACATATAAAAAAGAAAATATTTTTAAAACATGTTAGAAGATAACTGATACTGTATTTGTGATAAATACTATATTAACAATGATAATATTCTGATATTTTGTCTAATTTGTAAAAAAATTTAATTACTTAGAAAAAAATACTGAGTTTGTTTCCAATTCCTAATTTTGAATTTTAAAAATATCTTGGATTCCAAAACAAAATGTGTAGAGGATGTGCTTATTCTGTGATTTTTTTTCAATGGCAGCAAGCTAAATTCTCTCAATATTGTAGGTTTTCTTTTCCCTTAGATATTAAAAATGTAATCTTTACCTTCAAAATGGAGTAAGAAGTTTTGCTGGAAATGTCCTGGTAAAGTATTGAGGGAAAAAAAATGCTCCAGTGTCTAACAAAAACTCAGAACCCTTGCTGAAGGTACTGAGTATGTGTATCAACTTCTGTTCTTGGGTCCCATGCACATGGTTGAATTTCAAGGATAAACCCATTTCAACAGAACTAATGGTTCTTTTTTCTTAAAAGTACCAGTTTCTGGCTTATAAATCTGTTTTGTTCTATAGAGACTCTTCTTTCAATGAATAATTCAGACTCAAACTGCATATCAGTAACTATATTTTAAACCAAAAATTCCTCACATAATAAATACATTTTATGCACATTAACTTCAAATTTACTTCAGAAAGCTATTTACAATATAAATAATTACAAATGGGAACACTTTGCAAGATATCATTGACATAGCTAATATTTTCTACTTTACATTCCAAAGTAAAAGTTCAAATTACAGCTTTATACTACAATAGCACTGAAAACTATACATTGCAAGATGGTATTTAGAATATTGGCAACCAGTATCTTCTCTCACAAATATAATCCCTTTTATAACATGTTAGTCAAATAAAACAAGCATAAAATAGTTTCTCTTTCTTGAAGTGCCTCTCATGTTTCATTTTCTGAAATATTTTCCATTGAAAAGAAGTTATAGTACATGTTAAAATTTGTCCATGTCAATTTCATTTGTTTTGAAATATTAAACAGATGATAATTCTTGGGTAGAAATTTAGCTGTGATTAGATGCGTCTCAGATTAGCAAACTAGGACAAAGTCCTCCTACCTAAGTTTATGAAAGCAAAGTTCCATGCAGCAAAATCCCAATAAACAAACTACAAATGTTTAGCTTAAAATTATCAATTAGAATTTCCTGTGTGAACCATCATATATATGTATAATTGAATATGGCATATTTTTAAATCCTCAGTGAATTGTAAGAGTTATACTTTCTCTGTATGTGTGTGCACATATTTTATGCATACAGTCTTAGAGAAGGAACTCAAATAAAAAAAACTATACGGAACTGAGTTTTGTCTTGCGTTTTGAGTTTAAGTACTACCCATACAACCTTTGAGTACAAGAAATAAGCACCTCACAAAA
This sequence comes from Rhizomys pruinosus, assembly GCA_009823505.1. Taxonomy (NCBI): domain Eukaryota; kingdom Metazoa; phylum Chordata; class Mammalia; order Rodentia; family Spalacidae; genus Rhizomys; species Rhizomys pruinosus. The sequence continues at coordinate 3,754,292 of VZQC01004693.1, read as the reverse complement.
TTTTCTCCTAATTTTCTATGTATACCTTTCACATGTATCCACAGCTCTTGTGTCGTGCATTTAAATTTTAGAATGTTTTAGCCACCGTATGCTTCACAGTAAGAAGTAGCCAATAGACTTTTCCTAGACTACCTTGTTCACAAAACTTGATACAGAAAAAAAGTTGAACGTAGGACTTACATTCTAAGTCATTCAAAAAAAAAAAAATGCAGGGCTGGAGAGATGGGTCTGCGGTTAAGAACACTCATTAGCTGCTCTTGCAGAGGACCCTGGTTCGATTCCCACCATTGACATGGCAGTTCTAGGAGATCTGAAGCCTTCTTCTGACCTCCACAGGCACTGCATGACATGGGTACATTTACACACATGCAAGAAATACACTCATATACATAAAATAATTAAAAAAAAAAAGATGTGTGTCTACATCCACCATTTGTGTGAACTAGGGAGCCAGATCTGAGCACTAAAACTTTTAAAATAAGGACTGACAGTGTAAGCTATTCCACCAGGCAAGATGAATGATTCCTAAATAGTCAAATACTCAGTTTTCCCAGTATCAATATTTACTCTATTATTCCAAATTACTGCAAACACTAATAGATTGTACCAAATAGCTTGGTAATGTGCTGCTTTTGAGAGAGACAGAAAGAAAAGATACAGAGAGGCACAATTACAAAATATCAAATCTGTATTTAGAGTGCCTCTTTAACTATACTATTTTCTTTCAAATTCACTTGATCTAGATCTAGATCTTGAAGGGAAAATATTTCATTTTATTTTAAAATATCTATGCATATTTTCCAAATAATCTTGTATTAGAATTAAGTGCCATCCTCCATTTAAAAAAAAAAGAAAGAAAGAAAAATGGAACATGTTCTTTTTTTAGAAGATTCCATTAAAGCTTATTTTAAGTGGATTCTCTGCCCAAAGACAGCATGTGGCAACAGGGTGTAGAGAGAATTAAGAACAGTACTCAATGGAAATATTCTATCCCTATAAAAGATAATCAGGAAATAATAAGTGGTTTTTCTGTATAAACACTGAAGGTAAATTTTTTATTACATTCTGTCTCATTTTGATGGTCATATCAGTTCTGTCATGGTGTTTGTAGCAGGCAAGTACAATTTAGAAAAGCTAGCACATTATATTCTGCATGTCATGTCAAAAGATTTGTGGAGAAAGCACATCCAAATGTCTGGCTCTAGTAACTGACTTTGATCTTAATAACATATCCAAAAATAACATGTCAAGTTTGTATGTTTGAAATAATAACTTCACAGAATTTTCCCAGGGAAGACTGGGGAAAGATTTATTTCATTGATTATTCACATTTTTTTTTTTTTGAGACAGGGTCTCGCTGTAGCCCCAGCTGGCTTGGAACTCCCTATTAGACCAGGCTGCCCTTGACCTCACAGAGATCCCCTTGCCTCTGCCTTCCAAGTGCTGGGATTAAAAACATGCCCTGCCATTCCTGGCCGACAATTTTTAAATTTTGCCTGAGTAAAGCAGCCAAATGGACATCAGAAATATTCTTGATATTAGCAAAAAGAATGAGCTTTGGACCATCTAATGAACTGGTACATATTGCAACAGTATAACTGGATCCTCAAAGTGAGGCAAGAAAGCATACTTCTCTACTCAATCAAGTTTCAAATTTTCAGCATTTTAGCAAAGTTAGGGAAATTGCAGATTAAAACTAAAGCCAATTTAAGTTAAATTGTAATACGGTTATTGTGAATGTATTTATTTTGCATCCTGTATTTTTAAGACACGAATAACATGTTCTTTAATGAGGAAATATGTTCCTATACAGAACCAAATAATGTAGATTGCAAATACATTTTTACAAATCTACAGGAACAGTAGTGAGAAGGTGTCTTGTAAAAGGTCAACTTATTTTAGATCATTTATAATCATCATGACATTCTGTAAAACAAATGATAAAATATTGTGAGACTATGAGGCCTTATATGCAATATTAGAAAACTGCTACTACAAAACTGGCATTCCATTAATTAACTAAACAGTTAATGTATTTAAGACTGGGTCAACCTACTAAGACTTCAATCAAAATTTAGGTGATTCTGTCTTCCTTTAAAAATATTGGTCATAGCATTCTAAAAAATACTGTTCCTCCTGATAAGCCTGTCTGTATAGTTCATGATTTATTTCTTACATGAATTATCCTCCATATAAAATTCCACTTAAATTCCTGTAGTAACAATCTTTTATTTGTTATCAGTTTACTTTACTTGATTCTTTTCTCTATTTCTTACATTACGTATCCCTGATACAATAATATATACCTACCCATCAACCTACGCAGAACCTGCTTGTACAGATTTCTTGTCCAAAATCCATATTCATCGGATATTTGTGTCTGAAATGTCTATCTTTCTACAGAATTCTGAAAAATCTTCCATTCCTAAAAATCTTATTTCATGTTTAGTACTGATCCAATTCTACTTTTAATATCCCATGGATATTAAATAATTTCCTTAAAATTACTGAATAATTTTCTTATACAATTAAAAATTTAGTCTTCATTGTACTTTGAACATACAACTACTCTTCTCACTGACTTGCACTTTCTTCATTTTCATTAACAATGCTGTTGTTGCGTCATACTCAAGAAGTAGTTATTTACTTTTATGTAGGCTCTTCCTTCATGTACAAACAACCCAGTATTCAACTCTCTATTTCTTATCATACAGATTATCACTGTGCTATACTGCCAAATAGTTATGTTAAATGATGAAAATGTAGTACTAATCCCTGAGTGTCCAATACCATGTAGTGTTTTCAGAATTATATGTCAAGTCCTTCCAGTACATTCTTCTCTTTAAATATGGCAAGTGTAACAGGCATGAGAATCCTAAAAAATATTATCTATGAAAGCTTTCTAAGCACTCATGTCACTCTCCTTTGAATACTAGAGAATGAATTCATTCAATAAAATTGGCTATTTTTCTTCCCCCTCATAAATTTCTACCATCTACATTTTGACCGAATCTAAGAGAAAGTTGTCTGTAACTATTCTCGCCTAAAAGAGCTTGTTTAAGTTGAAGCCATCTAGACCTCTCCATGTGTACAGAAAATCTAGAACCACCAATCATGAAACTCGCAGCAGAGAACTAACTGCTTATAAGTTCATTTCCACTGCACCAAGGGGCCACAGAATGATGGACAAGTGGAGTTGCCTTTCAGGCCAGAGAACTGACGCTCAGGCACTGAGTAATGCATTTATGATCTCAAGATTAGGTGGCAGGTAGTGTCAGAACCAGAACCCAGACATCTTGGCATCTAGTACACTGGTCTTTCTACCATGCCATATGGACAAATGAGCAAGTAAGTTGCTTTCATTCTTTACAAAGAGCAAAGAAACTGAATATTTTGCCTGTAACTTCCATCAGAATACCCCTCACCCTTTGAACCACTTGTCTATCTGCCTAAGCTTTTATCTTGGACTTTCTCCTGAGGCTTTCCACATGCTGACACACTAGCACATCTGTGCTTTGAAATGTTTTTAAACACCATGTAGCACTTCACATATCTTCCTTCGCTATTTTTGTATTTATCGGCATTGGGGGGGTAGATAGATTTATATTTCTTATTTAGTGGTTTTTATGCACTAGCCCCAAATATGTTGTTTATCTTTCTAAGCCTTATATTGTTTTGAGATTTAGTATTATTCTACGCTGCCTCTGCCCTTTCCTTCTTCACTAAACTACTTCCAATTGAGCATACCACACTTTTGATGTGTCTCCCAACATCTCAATGCTGTTACTTAGAAAAACCCTTACCGCTGTGTCAAGGCAATCCTGGTCCGTGTCTAACTCAAAAGCAAGGTGGAAAATCGCCACTTCCTGATTGCTTGTAATGGATACCAGGTGAAAATGCATTCTTGAACCGTAGCCAGAATCATTTCTTTAATTTATGCCTGAACCAAATGAGCTGACCAGTTTGAAACCACAAAGAAAAAAATCAATTTACAAGACATATTCTTCTCTTCTTTAGCTATTTTGGGAACCGACATTTCTTTAAGAAGCCTTACGTGGTAGTCACGGAAAAATACCCATTCTATTTTAGCATATAAAGTATACACTGCCGTTTGTGGATAGCAGTCTGTATGTATGAATTTTACTGGACTGTCACAACATAATATTCCCATCTATCAGCCCTTCCATGTGCTGTATATACTTATTTAATTAATATGAGTATCTTTCAATTCAAATGTATTTATTCTGGTTCCTCTATAATAAGAGGGCAATTTCTGTATTCACTTTAGCTCCATTATCTGTGTATAACCCTGAATGTTAGTGCTATTGTTTTCTTTAATTTCACAGGAGCTCATGTAAAATAGGCAGAAACTTAAATTAGCCTCTCTAAAACATCTGTGGCAAAGCAAATGTTGCAATGGGGCATTGAACTATAAATACGTTTCAGAGACCCAAAATATTTTAGAAAAAAACATCAGCTTCCATTGGTTATTATAACAGATGTTCCCTTGTGTCCTTGTGCGGGGTCTGGCTGCATCCTTAGATGGGAAGTTACATCAAAGTGTGAGCCATTACAGCCCAAGGAATAGTTTCTAATGGTTTCACTGTCGTATAAGTGTTCCAGGGCATATCCAGTTAATGTGTAGGCATGCTTATCAAAATACTGCCGGTGGGAGCCAAAGCAGTTTGGAGAGATGGCAGGATGGTCTCCTGCTGTCTGATGAGGAGACATGTCTGAATGCAGATAGTCTTTAGCTAATATCAAACTGGATTTTGAAATGCGATCAGAATTGGGGCTGCTAATACGAGACAGTGCAGTGGGGCTGTTGTCGTAATCATTTTCATGCGGGCTCAGCATCTTTCCCTCTCTCTGCTGGATGTGGTCACATGGTGAAGTGCTGGCTAGACCAGAGCTGCGGCAGACTTCTGACGACGGTGGGGGCTGTTGGTAGTTTGCGAAACAGAGGGAGTGTTTCTTTCCGCCTCCATTTACGGAAGCCAGTTGTTCTGGAGGGGCTTTCCTTAGCTGCAATCTGTTCTCCTCTTCTTTAATCATTTGCTGGGTGGCTCTTATCAGAGTTTCAATTTTGCTAGGTTCATGTGGGCTATTTTGATACTGTTCAGGGCGGTATCGGTCTCCTGATTCGCTCGCTGACCCAGGGTCTGGAGAGCTGACTACACTGTCTTCATCCCAGTGACCTCGTCCTAGAAATCACAAAAAGTAAAAAGTAAATGGTGTCAAAGTTCGCCAAAAGAAAAAAGGAAAAAATATATTCCTTTCCAAAGTTCGCCCCCCCCAAAAAAAGAAAAACATGTATTCCTTTTCTAGGAAAGAAATCATATATCTTTCATTCTTGATGTAGTATTGCACATAGATACAGGCTTATATGACAGAATTGTAACATACTGTACTAGAATTCATATGTAAATTGTCTTCATATGTAATCAGTAGATTTTAATTACAGGTAAAGTTTATAAAAAGTTCCTTAGAAGATAAGCCTTAGTCATAAGTTGTGAATAGCAATTAGTGAAACTGTAAATAAAGTATATTCAATTTATATTCCTCCATTTATGTGTATTATTGGAATTTCCCAGGTGCAAATAATCAAAAAAGGATGCATACCATCTTGTTTGTGTTATTTTTTAAGGAAGTTGTTATAGAGTGATTCCTAGAAAAATGTCTTCAACTGAATTTAAAGAAGACTATCATATAAGCTGAACTATTATATTTTAAATAAATTACTGAAAAATAGTAATACTGCTCAGTGTATCTTAAGTTAGATTACACTACAGCAACGATGCTACATTTTAGACAATTAGAACTTGATAAATGTTTCTATATGGGTATATATTTGTATGAATAGATTATATAGATGTAGACCTATATTATCATAATCAAAACTTTAAAAAAATAAGGCAAGCACCTCCACTTTAAAGGTAAGTGAAACCTCAGGTATCAGATATTTTTCTGAAACAAAGTAAAGAATAAATAAATACTAATGATTTCATAATAACTTGCTCTGAACAAAGGAAAGAGATCTAAAGCAGAATAATAGGCCCAAAATATATTTTATAAACTAAATTATTCTCAGTCTGAAACCAATATAAAATGCAAAATTAAAGAAGGCAGGGACACATGAAAGCTATAAACTACTTAAAGCAGCAAAGAAGTCCCATATCGCACTGTTCCTTGCTTTCCTTTTTTCCTTACTTTACTTATACTGTTTCCTCCCAGACCATACAGGTTAAGCCCAGATTTTCCTTCTCTTTTTTTTCTATGGCAAGCAATTTCCCTTTGCCCTGGGTTTCCACTACCAGACTACTGGAATGTTCGTTGCTCATAGCAGGTTGTTTACTCAAAGTAAAAGCAGAAAAAAATGAAGAGCAAGAATGGAAACAAGTTAAAATTACTCATGGAAGGCTATGGGTTGTCTGGGTAGTATCTAACAGGAATGGGGACAATGTTATTTCTGATCCTAAGGACAAGGAGAGTAGTAATAGAGTCTTCAGATCAATCCTAATGTCACTGACTTTCCATTTCATTAATAGGGAGATATTTTCAGAGAACTGCCTAGATCCAAGTTTGGAATAGTCAGGGTGGACTCTTAACCAGTTTACTTTGAAGAGAAAAATAATTACCTAAGTAATTTACAAAACAGATTATATTGAATAAAGTACTACAAATGATCAAAGCTTTAACTACAGTGTCCATTTCTCTGTGCTGGTGAAACTGTATACCACTCCCCAGGTGAAAAGCCTAGTGGTTTCTCCACATTGCCTCATTCTTGCTGAAAGAGGAAGGGATGTGGCTGTCCCAGTGGTGGAGAGGAAGGTACTGGTCCTTGATTCCCAGAGAGGCAAAATCTCTATGAGCTGAGCTATAAGCCATTAAACAAAGACTGTCCTGTCCAACAAAATAACAATGTCAATGATTTGAAACACTGCTGTTCCTTCAAGTGTGGGATAGCAAAGAAAAGAACCCTGCAAATTCTAAATACTACTACAAATGAATAGATTAATAATTCACCAAAACTTCATTTCTATTCTTTGTGGGATTTTCTTATGAGAATTTTTTTCTCACTTGTCACAAATATACAAACACTACCAAAATTAAAACACTTAAGGTGAGTGAACTTGATTCTTAAAATCCCATTGGTATGGAATTGGTATGGATTTCTGTAAATCAAAGGAAGAAAACCACTGGGGTCCCTCTAGTGGGGAGCCTCCAGGTGGGGCTCTGACAACCTTAAACCACTCTTACCGTGGATTCTGTGGACCGAGGCGATGTGAGGCATGCTGTTCTCGTAGGCTTCTCTGCTCTCCGGGGAGGCCTTGGTCAGGGGCAAGGCTGCGCGAGAGCCCCACCAGGGCTCCCTCCCAGTCTGTGGTGCTCCCAGGAAATACCTGCCTGCCTCGCACCGGCCTCCCTCACAGGCCTGAGTGTGGAAGTGCCGGTCCTCCACCAGCCTGGAGTGGTCCAGGGCAAAGCCATAGCAGAGCGAGCTGCGGTCTGGGAACTGCCTGTAGGCGCAGGACACATCGTGCTGGGAACCTGGCCTCTCTGGGTCCAGGAGCTGCGGGGAGGCAGTGTCAGTCAGGGGACTTCCGCCCCACTGGCTGTCGTGATCAGATTCCGCCCTTTCTGTGTGGAATCCGGAATACTGAAAAAAATAAAATAGAAGAGGAAGAAAAGACTAAATCAACAATAAATAACTCAGCTAAACAAATGAAAACAGCTTTTTCTCTGCAGTGACAGTAAGGCCATGCTAGCCTTAGTAAGGTGTACTGTCATCACCTACCCGTTAACTTGGAAGCATTTTAATTAGATGATGCCCGCACAGAAAATACTTTTGGCTACCAGAAGAGATAAAAACAATAAGACATTGAAATGCTAGACACTGAATTACATGAATTGCCCCCAGGGGGTTATACTAACCCCTCATTCACAACGTCCATGTTGAAATAAGGAAACTGAGGCTCAAAGAATGAATTTGCCCAGGCTTCAAGGGTAGCAGAGAACAGAACCTTGAAATTTCGACTCCATGTTCTTCACCAACCCCCAACTGGGACTGTCTAAACAAGAAGCTACGAAAATTCCCTATTTTCTATGAATTTGCTTTTCTTGTTTCTTCATAATTAAATAAAATAGACAAAAACTTAAGGCGCCAAGGTGCTGGACTTTATGCTTCAAATTGGCTTGGTAACTCTCAGAATCTCTGGCTAAGTACATGGTAGACACATCCTAAATCCTTCCCTAATTCAAGTGCAATGTAACTTTAAAAGTCTTACCCCATGTATGCTAGGTTTATTCACCAGGATGTATCTTACTTGCTCAACTTCAGTTGTATACAACACAGACACTGTTGTCTTTGTTGGAATTACCCTGTGAGCCAGCAAAGTGGCATCCATGTGCTCACACTCATGCTGCACATGAGTGTGAGCACATGTATGCACAAACACACACAAACACACAAAATAAAAATCAATTTTAAAAGAAATAAAGTGTAGCCAGGCATGGTGGTGGACACCTTTAATCCTAGCACTCGGGAGGCAGAGGCAGGTGGATCTTTGTGAGTTCAAGGCCAACCTGGTCTACAGAGTGAGTTCCAGGACAGCTGGGGCTACAGGGAGACCCTGTCTCAAAAAGACCAGAAAGAAAGAAAGAAAGAAAGAAAGAAAGAAAGAAAGAAAGAAAGAAAGAAAGAAAGAAAGAAAGAAAGAAAGAAAGAAAGAAAGAAAGAGAGAGAGGGGGAGGGAGGGAGGG
>VZQC01004693.1:3705687-3744656 GCA_009823505.1 Rhizomys pruinosus | reverse complement strand
CATAATATATATATATATATATATATATATATATATACAGGAAGAAGTGCTTTAGGGTCACTGGAACCCAAAATACAGGCTCATTCCATAATTTCTCTCTTAGATCACAAAAAGAGGAGTGGTAATATGTTGTGTTGGAGTAGGAGCAGAGGACCTAGGTTCTACTGTTCTGCCTTTGTTACTAGGCAGTTGGCCAAATCTCACCTTTGCCGAACCCTTCACTGGACAAAGCAAACGCTGCACTTCCAACCAGGCCCACCCAGAACATGAGGAAGAGTAAGACTCTTCCCACCTCAAAATAAATCAGCAACTCATCCAGGTTCCTCTTGAACAACCAGAAAATACACTAATAGGCATCACATTCAGGTTAGTTGTATGTCAATTCCAAGTTCCAGATTTTCCTGTTACAGATTATTTTAATTATTTTCTAAATGTATATATAAGCTATCAACATTTTCCTTCAAGAAAAAAAAAAATAGAAAACCCACCCTTTCTCTAGATGGAAGACATCGAAGCATCCTGGATTACAGTTCCTTGTATCACACCTCTACCAGCCTTTGTTGAACAGCCTCTTCCCACAAGAGAGCAACTTCACTTTCAGCAAAGCAGGAATGACACTTCTGCCCTTCCTGGGTGGGGAACTGAGTGTTGTGTTTGTGTCTTTAGTAGCTACACCCATCTGCTTGTCTCAGAAAAACTCAGAACATCATTGCTGTTCCAAGCTAGGAGTTACCCAGACTCCACTGGTTTTTACAAAAGTATAAACCAGGCCTATTTTCAAAGTGCTCCAGTCAAGATTCTGAGCCCTGTTGAGAGGGGAAAAGGTTTCCCTGAGTGTATATGGGATGGTAGTATTGGTACAACAGAAAGCTCTCTGTCCTTCACTCACAAAGAAAGAAAATTCAACAGGAGACAACCCTTGCACACATGTAGTACACATTTCAAGAGCACATAAGGAAGAATCTGAAGGAGAAGCCACTTGTCAATCGCCTGGGAACTACAAGAGTAAGAACACTTCCCTGCGATGTACATACAATACAGGCAGAAGGGGGTTCTCTCAGAGCTTAAGTTGCTTTGATGCTATAGATGGAAGCCTAGGTGAAAAATTTTGCTTTTTAAAGAAAATGTATGAACTTGTACAGCACACAAGAAGAAAACTGATCCACAGTCACTCCCTTAAAATGAACTGCACTATATATAATCTCTGTTGAGAATATTACAACCCCATTATTTGATTTGAAATATTTCAAATCTTCATTAAATATTTGGAAAAGACAGCAAATAGAAAGAAAGATAGCTAGTGTATGCAGTGGGTGCAGGTACAGAAGAGTGCTTCAGAAGACTTCTCCTCTTCGTGATCTTCTTTTGCCAATTATTATATTTATAATGTTCTAGTCAGATGATTTTATTTTTTTAACAGAAAAAAAAGCTCATCATGGCCATTATCTGCCAAAGAGTTGGGTCACTTAACAGAAGGAACATTAGGAACAGAAAGCAGGCAGGCTTGTTTCCCACCCATGCCTACTATGATATCTAGGATGACCTTGGGTAAATGACTTCATCCTCTTCAGCCTGTTCTGTAAAATGATGTACTGGGGTTACATGAGACTTTCGTCTATTTCTTTCAGTTCTATTACCTTATATGATACACTAATTATTTGCATCCTCTCTACATTTTAAATGTGTAATTTCTCTGTCGGTCCCTATATTTCCTTTATTTAAAGAAGATAATTATGGGAAGTCATGGTGTTGGTGTGTGATCCCAGTACTTGGGAGGCTAAGGGACGAGGGTTGCAAATTCAAGACTAGGGTGAACTACATAGCAAAATACTGTCTCAAAAATGAATAAAATAAAGAAAGAAGATAGTTATCAAGATCTCTAACCCAGCTCCAAGACTTCTTGTCATTACAGTTGTGAGAAGAAAGTTATGATATGAATTATGATTTTGCTATGATGCCAAATTCCTTCCAAGGACACTGTTATTAAACATAAGTTAATTAGAAATTAGAAATGATGACTTTTAGCCAGTAAAGTATTATATTTTTTTTAATTTTTTTTATTTTTATTTTTTATTAATTTTATTTAGTTCTGTATGTGTGTGAATGTACTGCCTGCATGCAAGTCTGTGCACCCGTGTCGTGCAATGCCGCGGAGGTCAGAAGAGGGTCTCGGATTCCCCTGGAGCTGGAGTTCTCCTGGAATTGGAGTTTCAGACGGCTCTCGGCCGCCATGTGGGTGCTGGGGATCGAACCCGGGTCCTCTGTAAGAGCAATCGGCGCTCTTAACCGCTAGGCCATCTCTCCAGCCCCTAAAGTATTATATTTTAAATTAGGAAAATTATTTCTTATTTCTGAGCATGAAATATCATGACATTTGAACTTAATTTCTACACAAATTCTTTTCAAAGGGCTGGAGAGATGGCTCAGTGGTTAAGAGCACTGACTGCTCTTACAGAGACCCCCCAGGTTCACTTCCCAGCATCCACATGGCAACTAACATCCATAACTCTAGTTCCAGGGAATCCAACACCTTCTTCTGACTTCTACAGGCATTGTACAACACTGATCCACTTACACACAAGCAGGCAATACTCTAATCACATAAAATTAAAAAATAATAAATAAAGAGCAGGAGAAATGGCTCAGTGGTTAACAGCACTGGCTGGTCTTGCAGAGGACTTAGGTTCAATTCACAGCCCCCACATGGCAGCTAAAAATTGTCTGTCACTCTAGTTCCAGGGGATCTGATGCCCTCTTCTGAACTTCATGAGCATTACATGACATGGGTGCAGGAGAAACACTCTTATACATAAAATAAAATTTAAAATAAATAAATATAATAATAAATAAAATATTTTTAAATAAATAATTCTTTTCAAAATCCATAAGGTCGGGCTGGAGAGATAGCCTAGCGGTTAAGAGCACCGACGCTCTTGCAGAGGACCCGGGTTCGATCCCCAGCACCCACATGGCGGCTAAGAACCGTCTGTAACTCCAATTCCAGGAGAACTCCAGTTCCAGGGGAATCCGAGACCCTCTTCTGACCTCCGCGGCATTGCACGACACGGGTGCACAGACCTGCATGCAGACGATACATTCATACACATTAAAAAAAAAAAAAATCCATAAGGTCATCAAGAAGTACATATTAGTGTGATTCACAATCAGCAATGTTACTAAGAGGCAAAAGCTATAACTAACTTTGAGTTACTTATAAGAAAAAAAAAACGTGTGTCTGCATAAGCCATGGACGGAGACTGTGGGAATAAGGGAAGGGAAGCTGGAGAGGGGAGTTAGCGCATGGGCAAACTCAACTTCAGGAATAAAATGTATAAAATTAAGAGCCAAAATATAAATGCAAGTCAGTATTTGGTGGTTCATATCACTGGCTACAAGAAGGGGATTTAAAAGTAATCAAAAGCCAAACTGAATCTTGAAAGTGTCATTATAAGAGAATCATATAAACTGAAAATGTATTTTGTTTTTCAGAAGCATAACAGGGGAAGGAAAGTTGGGGAGAAATTAAGGATTCAGTGGACATTTTTAAAAGCACAAAATGTTAATCCTTCCACACATCATCTCCCTTCCACCATCTCCTTTCCACTACATCATAATCCCCTCATTTCTAAGCTAACATGGAAGCATGTATTGAAGGAGTACCACTGCTATGAAGCATCAGTATCAGGGAAGAGATTATCTTCATATAAATGTATGGAGAAAACAGAAAAATGGAAACACAAACACCTTACTTAATAAAAATTTTACTCAAGCCGGGTGTGGTGGTGCACTCCTTTAATCCTAGAACTTGGGAGGCAGAGGCAGGTGGATCTTTGTGAGTTCAAGGCCAGCCTGGTCTACAGAGTGAGTTCCAGGACAGCTGGGACTACAGGGAGACCCTGTCTGGAAAAGACCAAAAAAAATTTTTTTTACTCAAGATGGGCATAGTGGAACACACCTTTAATCCTACCACTCAGGAGGCGAAGGTAGGCTGATATCTGTGAGATCAAGGCCAGGTTGAGCTGCATAGCATATTCCAGACCAGGTTGGGGGATACAGGAAGACCCTATCTCAAAAGCAAACATTCTCATCAAATAACCATGGTCAACTGTAAAACAACACTCTGAACTGAACTAAATCTTCTCAACCAACATCCACAGATACACACATGCTCACATAAGTACACATACCTGGGATCTGGAATCAGGTGTTTAAAAATTAAGAAATGGACCAAAAGCACTACAGAGCTGGGTTTGTGTCTCAGTAGTAAAGTGGTGGACAGCCAGGACAATGCCCAGAGCTTCATGTCCACCATTGTAATACTCAGATAAATATTGTGGAAAAGGGAAGAGATTTAAATGGATTTTCATTTCAATTTCTATTGGTGATCATAAGTATCTTTTCATAAACTAATTTGTAACTGCACTTCTTTTTTGAAGAAATACTTACTAAAATCCTCTGTCTAGGGCTTGAGACCTGGCTCAGCAGTTAAGAGCACTGACGGCTTTTTTATTTTTTTAAATATTTATTTATTTATTTATTTATTTATTTATTTATTTATTTATTTATATGAATGTACTGTCTGCATGTAGGTTTGTGCACCCGTGTCGTGCAATGCCACGGAGGTCAGAAGAGGGTGTCAGATTCCCCTGGAACTGGAGTTCTCCTGAAATTGGAGTTACAGATGGTTCTCAGCCACCATGTGAGTGCTGGAGATCAAACCTGGGTCCTCTGCAAGAGCAGTCAGTGTTCTTAACCTCTAGGCCATCTCTCCAGCCCCCTGACCACTTTTTAAAAAAGTATTTTATTTATTATTTTTATTTTCTATGTATGCGGGTTTTTTGCCTGCATGTATATAGTGTACTGGTATGTGCTGTGCCTACAGAGGACAGAAGGAGGAATCAGAGCCCCTGGGACCGGAGCTACAGATGTTAGCTGCCATGTGGGTGCTAAGAATCAAACCTGGGTCCTCTGTAAGAGCAGCCAGTTCTCTTAAGCCCTAAACCATCTCTCCAACCCCTGGCTGCTCTTGCAGAGACCCCAAGTTCAGTTCCCAGCACCCACACGGCAGATAATAACTATAACTCCAATTCCAGGGGATCTGATGTCCTCTTCCAACCTCAACAGGCCTTGCACACACATGATATATATATAAATGCAAAACACTCAAACTAAAAAGTACATAACTTTAAATCCTTTGTCTATTTATGTAGTTTTTTATCATTTTTTTTTGTTGTTGTTGTCTTTTCAAGACAGGGTCTCATGCATGCTAGGAGCTGTATCTCCAAACCGATTTTTACTTTTTTTAAAGACAAATTCTCATTTAAGTCGCCAGGTTTGGCCTTGAACTTACTTTCTAGCCTACGCAGGCCTTGAGCCTACATTCCTGCTTCAGGCTCCTGAATAGCTAAAATGACAGGCCTAAAATGACACCAAACTCTGCTATATAACATTCTTGGTGACAAGATTAAAAAATCGATAGGTACAGGCTAAAGAGATGGCCACAACCGTAAGTAACTCCAGTGCCAGGGGATCCGATCAGGTCTTCCAGCCTCCGAAGCCAATGCACACACAGTTGCTCTTATATAGATGCAGCCAAAACACTCATACACATAAAATAAAAATAAATAAATAAAAATCAAGAGGTGCTTGCTAGACATTAAGAACAAAACTAGATGCAGAAGAAAAACCATTATGACTTTTAAAGAGCAACATATGGGATCTTTGTGTTGTGAAATCATGCTATATCTTCACAATAACATATAATGGTTGTGATAATGTACTGATGTGTTGCAATATGTTAACTGTTATTGGAAACTATATAATAAATACATGAGCCAGGCGTGGTGGTACACACCTTTAATCCTAGCACTTGGGAGGCAGAGGCAGGCAAATCTCTGTGAGTTCAAGGCCAGCCTGGTCTACAGAGTGAGTTCCATATCAGCTGAGGCTACAAGGAGACCCTGCCACAAAAAGGCCAAACAAATAAATAAATAAATAAATAATCATTCTGCTATAATTGTACATAAATTTACAATTTTTATCAAATTGCATACTTCAATTTAATGTGAATTTATAGTGATAGCAAACAAATTTTTAATTAAAATAGCAATGAAATTAAATCAGGGAAACATAAGTAAATACACCACAGGGCATACATTAAGCATGATGCAAAATGACATGACAGGGTTCGCTCAAGTATCAGCCATGCCAATAAGTACAAATCAGCTTAAATTACCAACTAGAAGAAAAATGATTTTGAAACTGATTCACAGAACAGAACGTCAATCTATGCCTAAGACAAAAGACAATGTTTCAGCACTAAAGAGGCGGGTCAGTGGTTAAGAACACTGGCTGCTGTTGCAGAGGACCAGGGTTTGATTCCCAGCACCTACATGGCAGCTAACAACTAGTTCTAGGGGATCCAATTCCCTCTTCTGATCTCAGGCATTGCACAACATGGGTGCACTTACACACATGCAGGCAATCCACTCATACACATAAAATAAAAATAATAAATATTTTTTAAAAGACAATGTTTCAGGAACAAGGAACATGGCTCAGTGGGTAAGAATGCTTGCTGTACAAATGTGGAAGTTCAAATCTCCAAGAACCCACATAAAAAACAGGGTGTGGTCATTTATGCCTGTAACCCCAACAGTGTCTGGGCAAAGTCTAGAGAATGCCTGGCATTTCTTGGTACCAGTTTAGCTCCAGGTTCAATGAGAGACCCTGTCTCAAGGGAGGAAAGGGACAGAGCAAGACACCCAACATCCTACTCTGGCCTCTGTGTCCGGACCTTACATACCACATCCATCTCTCACACACAAATAAAATAGAGACAGTGTTTCACGTCTAAAAATGAAGAGACCCAGCATAAGCAAGGTAAAGGCAGACAGGTCTCCCAGTAGCCCCAGCCAGCTATGGAACTCGCCATAGAGGAAGCTGGTCTCAAGTCTCCTAGGGATTTGCCTACCTCTGCCTCTGGAGTGCTGGGACTAAAGGCATGGGCCACCACAGCCAGCTCAGGGGTAAAACTGGTTTTAAAAAATATTAAAGGAAGAAAATATGTTTTGTGTTTAATTTATTTATTTTCCATGTAAGAGTGTTTTGCCTGCATGCATGTAGGTATACCTCTGGAACTGGAGTTAGGGATCATTGTTACCCACCATGTGGGTGTTGGGATCCAAACCCATGTCTTCTGCAAGAGCAGCCAGTGTTCTTAACCACTGAGACATCTCTCCAGCTCCCCCTCAACTTAAATTTTTTGAAAAAACAAAAACAAATCACAATGAAAAATGTTCAAAGATCCAGATTATCCACAAGCAGTATACAAATAGTTCTAAAATGTGATAAAAGATAGTTAACTTCTTAATAAGATAAATGCAAAACACTAAGATATTTCTCAGTTGCTAGATTAGCAACAGTTCAAGAGCCTGACAATGCCTTGGTAGGCCACACATCTGTGTGGGGCCTGAGGAAACAGGCCTCCCAGTAACATTAGAGGGGGGCCAGGAACTCTTGTGGGAGAGAATTTAGTAACACCTAGAAATAGCAGAGTTTACCTTTTTTACCAAGAAGTTTCTCACTTATATTATTCTAAAATCATGCCTCTAATAATAGAAAATAATGATACATAAGACTGTTTATTGTAGCAATAATTGTTATTTGCAAAATATTACAAATCACCCAAATATGAGAACCCAAACAATAGATGAATAAACAGTATATATGCAGAATGGGGAAATAGGCAGCTGAGGTTTTTTTTTTTTGAAGAAAGGAATACACATGAGAGAGAATTTAGAATATACAGTAAGGGGCTGGAGAGATGGCCTATCGGTTAAGAGCGCTGACTGCTCTTGCAGAAGACCGGGGTTTGATCCCCAGCACCCACATGGAGGCTGAGAACCGTCTTTAACTCCAGCTCCAGGGGAATCCGACGCCTTCTTCTGACTTCCGCGGCATCGCACGACAGGGGTGCACCAACCTACATGCAGACAGTACATTCATACACATAAAAATTTTTTAAAAAAATATATACAGTACATGCCGGGCGTGGGGGCGCACGCCTTTAATCCTAGCACTCGGGAGGCAGAGGCAGGTGGATCTCTGTGAGTTCAAGGCCAGCCTGGTCTACAGAGCGAGTTCCAGGACAGCTGGAGCTACAGGGACCCCCTATCTCAAAAAAAAAAACAAAAAAAAGGGGGGGGGGTAGAAGGATCTGTAACCAGAGTGTATTATATAACTGTATGAAATTATCAACACATGAATTTTTAAAAAAAGAACAAATACAGAATATTCAGTACATACAAATGCTACTTTTCATATGAAGACGTGAGAGGTAAAACATGTATATCTTCTAGCTTTTGCAAAAATAAACACAAGAAGTATAAACCATGTCGTAAATTGGCTTCCTTACAGGGAAGAAGAGAGAAGTGGGGACAAAGGACAGAGGAAAGATCTGCTAAGACGGCCAGAGGCAGTGCTGCTCCAGGAGGATCTTTGCTTCAGAATTTTTAATTGAATTTTTGTGAATGTCATACAATATATGTCAATCCCATTTAGATCTCGTCCCCTATCTGTACCCCCTTACTACCCTCACCCAAGTTCATGTACTCTCTCTATCTAAAGGTCTATAGAATTAAATTTGTGTCCCCAAATTCCCTTGTGTGGGGGTCTAGCCACTGAAGCCTGATAAACCTACCAAGCTTCAAACCCTTAAAGGAGACTGACTCTCCCCCTCCCAGCAGCTCTCAGTGGCCAATATTTAATCAGCTAAGGCTGAAGCTTCTTATCCCGAGTTTATGCTAGGATTTTGTCTAGCTTGAGCTTAGGTGGGACTTGTGCATGCTGCCACCTTTGCTGTGAGTTTACATGAATAACTGACGAGCTGTCTGGAAATTTGGGGGGGTTTGCAGTCATCCACTGTCTCTGGCTTTTACAGTCTGTCGGCCTCCTCTTCTGCAATGACCTCTGAGCCTTGAGAGGCAGACCTTTCTAAATACCATTCTCCACTAAATAGATGCAGAACTCCTTGGAGAAATCACTAATTTCAGGGCTGGGGCAGGTACATAAGAGTCTGAAATAACTTCTAGGAAAGTGTTCAAAAAATAAAATGATGGTGGTGTGTCAAAGGAGCTTTAAGAATGTCCACTGATCAAATATTGAAAAGTTACACAAAAGCAAATAGAGACAGGAATGAAAGTTTACTACACTAAACAAAAGAATGAATGAGCTCATATTAATAAGCAAAAAACAATAAAAATTCACATAAATGGCATTGAGAAGGACCCTCCCCACACTAGACTGCCAACTGGTAAAATATGGAGAGAATGTTTTGTGTTAAAAAAAAATAGCCACTTTGGGGGCTGGAGAGATGGCTCAGTGGTTAAGAACGCGGACTGCTCTTGCAGAGGACCGGGGTTCGATTCCCAGCACCCACATGGCAGCTAAGAACCATCTTTAACTCCAGTTCCAGAGGAATCTGATGCCCTCTTCTGACCTCCACCACATTGCACATCATGGGTGCACCAACCTACATGCAGACAGTACACTCACACACATAAAAAAAAAATAATAAATAAATAAAATAAAAAATAGCCACTTTGCACTCAACCTAATGAAGATCACTTTGAGCATAAATCATTACAGACAGTGAATTTAGGCAGGAGTTTTATGAGGAATAAGTTAGTTTAGCGGTCTTAGAAAATCTCCACTAAAGATTTTTAATTAAAAAAGGGAAAGTAATTATACAGTAAAGAAAGTAGATTACACCAGTGACCAACATTAATATCTCCAGTCAACTCAGAGCAGAGTGATATGACAGCAGAGTGACATGTGACAGTGTCTGAAGGCCTGGTGTTATGGAAGCATTCCAGAAGACAGTGGGTAACTGAAGTCTTCTTATAAACCATAAAGAAGCAGCCAAACTCAAGTTGAAAAAAATCTATAAAATAACTGGCCTTTATTCTTCACAACTGCCGATGACATGAAAGAAAAATGCCCAGGATATAGAAGTATTCAGATTAATGCAGACTGTAAAACAAAGCAATTATATGCAATATAAAACCTTCACTGGAAAGCTGCACTGCAAGGAAACAGCAAATGCTATAAGGAATGTTACTGTGTCAATCTTAAATATGTAAAATGATGCTCTGTTTTATTAATGCTAAATGTCTTCAGATTGATCATTGTACTGGGATTATGTGAGACGACATCCTTTTCCTTATGAAATAGACATTAAAAAATATCAAGTTTTTAGGTAAGGTTCCATCATTTATGTAATCTACTCTAAACTGGTTCAAAAAAATAAATAATAATGACACAGGGTAGAAACAAGATATAATGATAAAATGATAATGCAAATCTGAGTAAATGTTAAACACGGTGAATGTTAATAGGAAAACACTACAGTAATCTTACAGGTTTCCTGTGAGTGTGAAATAATTTGAAAATCAATATTTGAAAATCGAAACCTTATAAATGGGGGCTGGAGAGATGGCTCAGCAGTTAAGAGCACCGACTGCTCTTGCAGAAGACCCGGGTTCTATTCCCAGCACCCACATGCTGGCTAAGAACCATCTTTAACTCCAGTTCCAGGGGAATCCAACGCCCTCTTCATTGCATTGCACAACATGGGTGCACAACATGGGTGCACCAATCTACATGCAGACAGTACACTTATACACATTAAAAAATAATAAAAAAAATTTAAAGCTTATAAATGTACGTCTTTTTTAATATTTTTATTTGTTCTGTTTATTTTATGTCTGAATGTATTTTGTGCAATGCCTGAGGAGGTCAGAAGAAGTGGCCCAATTCCCCTGTAACTGGAGTTATAGACAGCTATTAGCCACCATGTGGGTGTTGGGAATTGAACCCATGTCCTCTGCAAGAGCAGCCAGTGCTCTAACCAATGAGCCATCTCTCCAGCCCCACTCGTGTAATTTTATAGAACAATTTGAAATAAAGCCTCTTTAAAAATGGCAACATTTTTTCTGAAGAAGTAAAAACTTGCTCTAACAAAGCTGTAACTGAATTGTTCAAATATCTTTGTTCAAGTTACTGATTTTTAGAACTTTGAACATAAAAACACAATTCAAGATTATCAAGTAGGAATTCAAGTAGAACCAAGCATTGAACCTAGACAAGGAAGATTACACAGAAGATCACTTTTCCCCATCACATGGGGAAAGTGATCTTCTGTGTAATCTTCCTTTTTTTTTTTTTTGCAGAAAAAGAACAGATTGTTTTTCCATTTGCAGAAAAAGAACAGATTGTTTTATAGGATTGTAGAAAGAGTCAAAAATAGGTTATCACAGCACTTAAAAACCAAGTATGAAAAGCCTGTAGTAAACAGGCCTTTGATCCCAGCACTTATGAGGCAGAGGCAGGAGGATCTCTGTGAGTACCAAGCTAGCCAGGGCTACATAGTGAGCCACTGTCTCAAGATAAATAAGTAATAAATACATAAATAATAAACAAAACAAAAATCCCTTGAAGCATATTACAAACTATGACAGGAACTTATTCTGTAAAAATCCTTGATTAAACAATTTTCAGTTAAGTAAATAGGAGCAGTTGCCATAAAAGCAATCTGTAAAAATAATTTTGGCATCTGGATGTGGTGATGCACTCCTTTAATCCCAGCACTCAGGAGGAAGGCAGAGGCAGGAAGATCTCTGTGAATTCAAGCCTAGCCTGGTCTACATAGGGAGTTCTAGGCCAGCTGGGGCTATAAGGAATCCCTGTCTCAAAAAAGGCCATAAATAAATAAATAAATAAATAAATAAATAAATAAATAAATAAATAAGAAAATTTTGCTTTAAATTGCATCATCTAGAGGTAGTATTTCCATTCTACTAAGAATATTACAGGCATATAAGAAATTAAAATATGCATGTTATTGGCTAAAGAATTTAACATTTTCAACTGCAGAAAGAAATCAGGGGACTAGCCAGTCACCTAGCACAAAGATTTTTTCTTTTCATGCTACAGTATACTTTGTTACCAATGTTTCTTAGCTGATACATTAATTAAAGGCCTGAAGACTATTGCAAGGACAGAGGAGACTGAGAATTACCAAATCATCATGTATAAGCTTGTAGATGATTCCCGGAGCTATTCTTGACAGCTATACTGCTATACTCTTTTTAAATAAAATGTTTTTGCTTGAGCTTTTTAGCAACTCATCCTATCACAGAGATACATGCACCTCTATGTTTACTGCAGCTCTCTTCACAATAGCGAAGAGCTGGAAGCAATCCAAGTGTCCCTCAACCAATGAGTGGATAGAGAAAATGTGCTACATCTACACAATGGAATTCTATGCAGCAGTAAAGAAAGATGACATCATGAACTTTGTAGGTAAATGGATGGAATAAGAAGCTATTATGCTAAGTGAAGTAACGCAGCCCCAGAAAAACAAATGACGAATGGTATCACTCATTTGTGGATGCTAGCACCCTAGGTGAAAGGCAAGCTGAGCAATGTTAATGTTATATTTCTTTTTCTCTGAAAGCAACTGTAGTATTATAATGTGAATCCTTTAAAGGGCTCTAGAGTTAACTTCCCACTTATTTTCAGATTTTGTAATTGTGGTATATGGGTAGAGGGCATGTATTCATATTTTAGAGTAATATAAAATTAAAGGGAAAAATGTGAACTCGTAAACATATTTTGGAATTGACATACAGTTTATTTTCAGAGCTCATAATTTTGGTATATATATGACATATATATAGGCATATTTTGGAGCAATACAAATGGGAAAGAACAAGAAAAAAAAAAGGACTGGGTCAAAGAACTGACTGAAACAGCTAACTTCTGCCCAAAACAATAAACCGCGGCAGAGATAAACTTTAAAAAGACTGAGAAAAAGGGGCTGGAGAGATAGCCTAGCGGTTAAGAGCACCGACGCTCTTGCAGAGGACCCTGGTTCGATCCCCAGCACCCACATGGCGGCTAAGAACCATCTGTAACTCCAATTCCAGGAGAACTCCAGTTCCAGGGGAATCCGACACCCTCTTCTGACCTCCGCAGCATTGCACGACACAGGTGCACAGACCTGCATGCAGACAATACATTCATACACATACAAAAAATAAATAACTGTGACCAGCGGCGCCGTGAACTCACTCACAAAGATCCCGCCTACCTCTGCCTCCCAAAGTGCTAGGATGTTAAAGGCGTGGGCAACCATGCCCGAGGCCAAAGGAGTTTTTTAAAATTTTTTTTAAACAAGAAAAATCAGAGAAACGTTTTCCCTCTCTTCTCCTTGTTCCTCCTCCTTCCTTCTCCTCCTCCTCATTCTCATTCTCTTCCTCCTCCTCCCTCCTTTTATTCTCCTCCTCTTCCTTTTCTTCTTCTCCTCTCCGTCTCCTTCTCCTCCTCCTTTCCTATCGTCATCTCCCTCCCTCCCTCTTCTCGTGTACAGCATTGGATATGGAATTCAGGACCTTATTCATGGTAAGCAAGGGGGTTGTTGTTTGGTGAGGGTCCACGGAGCGACAGTGGTGGTGGTGAGTGGGGACGGCCCCCAAGAATACATGTTTTTAAAAGGGAAGGGCGGGAAAGCACAGCCAACTGAGAGGTGAGGTCACAGAAGAAAGTTAGTAGTAAACAGAATCCTAGTCAGGCGATAAGTGATTAGAAAATAAAATATCGTTTGTTGGTTTGCTGGTGGAGATTAGAACTAAATATTACAAATGGGTTCAGCACATTAGGGTGAGGCACGGGGGAGGGTTTTTTGGTTGTGGGTGTAGTGGTTGTGAGGTTCATGTGAGGTGGGGGGTTGCGTGGTGTAGGTTAGGTAGGCTTGGCTGGGGGTAGAGTTGTGGGTGGGGGGGTTTGGAGGTGTGGGGGGTGGGTGGGGGTCGGTGTGGTTAAGTAGGAGGAGTATGAAACGTTTTATGTAATCCACTGTGTGAAGGTTGAACTAAAGAGATGTCGGGGTTCGGTGTGTGGGCAAGAAATAGGTCACACCGATAAGGCACATGATAGAGGCTCATGAGCGAATAACAGAGGAGTGTGTTTATGTAATATGCCCGCAGGGGGTGTGATGATCTTAAAGCCAGCGCCGAATCGCTACCCCCCACAGGGGGGGGGGTTTGTGAGGGGGGGTGTGGTGGGGGGATACAAAGAGTGTGTTTTCGGTGGGGAGTGCGGAGCATTTTGTTCGTGTTTGTCGGTGTGTGTTGTGGGCGGAGGTGGAGAGGAAGAAATAAAGGAAGAGGAAAAATAAAAAAAAAAAAAAAAGGTGGGGGTGGGTGGGGGGGTTGTGCCCATGGTTTACCGTGAGGATGTAACCAATAGAGACATCACACAGTTACGCGGGTGGGTGCGAGGTGTGTTGTGTGTTGCATCGATAGAGGGGGGGGGGGGGGGGGGGGTGTTTGTGTGTGTGTCTGGGTGTGCTCCGCGGACCAGGGGCGGTGGGGGGCGTCCTCCACGGGAATTCTATAGGGGAGCACCCAGAGAACTCCTATTAGGTGTTGATGGGATAGTCTGGGTCCAAACAGGCATCAGCCGTGGGAGGTGGTTAGTTTGGGGCGTGAAGGGTTCTTGTCCCGGTGTGTGGGGGCGATTGTTGTAAAGCAAGGGGAAGGCGAAAGGACGACTGTGGTGGTGGTAGTCACAGGGGTGCGTGTCGAGACAAGGGAGGAGGGGAAACGGAGAAGAAGATTTAAATGCAAGCGTGGAAAGAAGAGAAACCGGGTCAGATTGAACAATAAATACAATGTTCTCAGACAAGTGTAAAAGTAACAGTTTAAGTACGGTTTTAAATGGGTAATCCGTGGGTTTCCGAACAGTAGCATCAATTTTAATGGTAAATTGCGCTTCTGGATGGGCAACTGGCGCGAGCCAGGACACTTGAGACCGGTTTCACTGATGCACTGAATCTCAGAAGTAGCACATTGGGTGGTGGCAGATAAGTTTGGGGTTTGATTAGCATGTGTACAGGGGGTGCCACCTGCTTCAGCCCAGACTGCAGTTTGTATTTGGTCTTCTCGCTTGTAGTCGGGGGATCCACCTAGACAAAAGAAGCACTCCCAAGCTGCTCTTGGCTGTGTCCTAGATTTAGGCTGAAGGGTTGGCAAACTTATTAATAACCTCAGTAGGCTACAAGAAGGTTTATCATATTTGTGACTTCGTGAGAGAAAAATAAAACTTAAGGCCCTACACTGAGTTCATCCATTCCACATTCATGACTGTAAATGGAAGGCTATATCTATGTTTCTTTCTCTAACTACTTGAACAGTACAGCTAGTATAGCAAACAGTATACAGCAGAACATTTCCTCCATCTTTATTGAGTTAAGGGCGGAAAAATTAATAACTTAAGGAATATAAAATGATAAGTGTACACTGTAAAATTATTGCCACCAGCAATATCATCACCCTTGGTTAATGATTTGAAGCTAGTGTGAAAACTTAAGGTTACTGTCAGCAGATTTCAAGTATATACTATAAGGTAGTTAGCTGCAATCACCGTGTTTAAGACTAGAACCCCAGATCTATCCATTTTATAAATTAAAATGTATATGCTTTGATTAACATTTCACTGTTCCTCACCTCTCAGATCCTGGTAACTGCCTATGAGTTTGACTAGTTTCAGTTCTAAACACGAGTGAAAAAAAAAAAACCCAAATAACACGATTTGCTATTATCTGGTATATTTCACAAATGGCAAGATTTAATTCTTTTGATATTAAATGATATTCCATTATAGATCATTTTTTTCTAGCCATTCATCCAACAGTGAGCACTTAGTTTATTTCCATGTCTTCATTATTATGAATAATGATTTGGGTACAGTATGTCCTTATGGGATATTGATTTTTTTTCTATAGGTAGTTAATCAAGAAGTTATAATGCTGGAACATGTGGTAGCTCAATTTAAAATTTTTGAAGAACCCCTATAATGCTCTTCCAGAAGTGTCCCTGCACTGATTTACAATCTACCAGATACACAGTGGTGCCATTTGGCTTACATCTTTGACTTTGCTATCTCTTCTCTTTTTTAATATAACCATCCTAACAGATTTGATTAGTGATGTTGGCCACATTTTCTGTGTAATCTGTTGGCCATTAATATAGCTTCTCTGGAAGTTAAAAATTGGTCCATTTGTTGCAGGCATGGTGGCGCATCGCCTTTAATCCAGCACGACGGAGCAGAGGGAAGATCTTTGTTGAGTTCAAGGCAGCTGGTTACAGAGTGAGATTCCAGGGCAGCTGGGACGACGGAGACCCTGTCTCGAAAGAAAAAAAATTTGTCCAGATCAATGCCCTTTTGCCAATCTTCACTGGACTATTTTCTATTAAGTTGTATGGATTCCTTATATACTGTATAAATTAACATCACCTACCTAGTTTGCAAATTTCCTGCCATTCCAAAAGTTGCATTTTCATTCTATTTACTATTTCCTTTAATTACAGAAGCATCTTAGGTTAATGTAGTTCTACTTGTTTAGTTTTGCTCTTCTTCCCTGTGCTTTTGGTATCATAAAAAAAGTATACCAGACATTCGCTGAGTAAGAGCTTTTCCCCTCTCTATGTTTTTTTCAAGTCTTGGCTAGTTTCTTCCAATTTGTTATTGTAATCCATTTCCTTCTTAGTTAATTTGAATTTAAATTAATTAAAATTCTTTTATGATTATTATGGTATAGCATAGGTCCAATTACATTGTTTTGAATTGGATATTCAATTTTTGCCAACATTTTTCTGAAGACACTATCCTTTCTGTATTGAGTACTCTTGGCTAGCTAGTCAAATATATGGTGACCACAGGCTGAGTGTGGTGGGACGGTCCTTTTTAGATCCCGCATTGGGAGGCAGAGTCACATGTGTGAGATGAGGCCAGCCTAGGTCGCATAATGAGTTCCAGGCTAGCTGGGCTACTGGGAGGACTTGTCACAACACACAAACACTAGTTACCCTGTAGCATGGATGTTTATGTCGAGACTCTATGCTCTGTTCTACTGCTATTTTATGTTAATGTACTGTTTCCATTATTATAGCTTTGTGATATAGTTTGCAATCAGGAAATGTGATGTCTCTATCACTGTACAGTTGCACAAATCTTTCTTAAGATTGCTGTGGTCATTCTTGGTCTTTTGTGGTGCTACAATAAAGATTTTTTTTCTATTTTTGCATTATACTTGATACTGGCTTTTAATACATATTTATTTTTGATGTTACATTGGAACAAAGTATATTAATGAGATTTTTCATACTGCCATATACTGTATTTTGATTACATTCAGTGAAAAGCTTTCAGCTCTTCACCATTCAGGTAAATGATGTTTACAGTTTAGCGCACCCTGGTGGGTCTTATACTAAAGCACATTCCTTCTAAAAATAATCCTTTGAGATTTTTATGAAAGGATGTTAAATTTTGTCAAATCGTTTTCCTGTGTTTATTTTTATAATCGTATGCATTTTAAACCTCATTTTATTAGTGTACTACATCATGTTTCCTGTGTTGAGTTATCCTTGATTGGATAATCTCATTCAATCATGGTGTATTCTCCTTTCAAAGTCCTATCCAATTTAGTTTTCTAATGGAAGTTGAAAATTTTGCATTTATATTCCATCAATGATATCACAGTTTGGTTTTCTTGTTCTTTCTTTTTTTTAGAGTTACCCTGTCAGGCTGTGGCATCAGGGTCCTGGCCTTCTCAAGTTACTTTGGAATCTCATCTTCAATATTTTGGATAACTTTGAAAAAAGACTCTTTCTTAAATGTTTAGTAGAATTTACTGATGAAGCAATGTGGTCATGAAAGCTTGTCTTTCGTCAGAGATTTAATGTTTTATTTAATATTTTGTGTTGGTTGGAATCCAGGTTACATAGTGAAAGTCCCCCCCAGAGGCAAGAATAAGGGCAATAAAGCAGGGAGGTGAGCCACAGAGGTGGGTACTTGGAACCAAACTCACGACACCATAACCCAGACTGAGATTTAAAAGGAGCCAATTGTCCTTAAAGAAGAGTAGTGCACTGTGACCCATAAGAGAAACTGCCAGTGGGCACACCTTAAAGCCCAGCAACAGGAAGGCAAGGCAGGTGGATCTCTGTGAGTTCAAGGCAGACTGGTCTACAGAGGGAGTTCCATTCCAGGCCAGCTGGGCTACAGGGAGACCCGTTGTCTCAAAAACACTAAAGAGAGAAAGAAACAGCTGGGTGTGGTAGTGGTATGCCTGTACTCCCAGCACTTGTTGTTTGGAAATCAGGAAAACGAGTTCGGTAAACATTGGTCCTTTGAAAGACAAGAAATGGCTTTTGATATAACACACTGAACCATCTCTCCAGCCCCTTTCAGAGGTTTGGTGGCTTGGTTTGGTTTGGTTTGGTTCTTTTTTTTCTTGAGACAAGGTCTCTGGTTGGCCTGGAGCTCACTACATTGATCAGGCTGGCTTTAACTCACAAGGATCCACCTGACTCTGTCTCTGAGTGCTAGGATTAAAGTGTGGTGTGCCACCACACCAGGTTCATCGACGTTTTAAAAATGTCTAATTCATTCTTTAGTCATTATTGGAATCTACAGATTTTCTATTCCTTAATGAGTCAGACTTGGTTTATCTCCTAGATGATGAGTCCATTTCTTTAATAGCCATTTTTTTTTCATTTGTAAGAATCATTAATCATTTACATAATCACCTAAGAGTTTCTGTATTCCAATGGCATCAACTAGATTGTCTCATTTCATTTAGAATTTATTTGTGTTTCTTAGGTATATTTGTTTTGTTTGAATCCAGCGAAACTTTTGTCTCTCTTTGTTGTTGTTGTTGTTGTTGTGTTGTTGTTGTTTTTGGATCTTTTTGAGACAGGGGCTCCCTGTAGTTCCAGCTGTCCTGGAACTCACTTGTAGACCAGGCTGGCCTGAACTCACAGAGATCCCTGCTCTGCCTCCCAGGTGCTAGGATTAAAGGCAGTGCAGCCACCACACCCAGAAATGTTGCCAATCTAAGTATGATTTTTCTGTTTCATTCACTTGTAATCCTCACCATGTCATTCCTTCTCCACACCTTATGCTTAGTTTGTTCTTCATCTTTAAGTATAAAACTAAATGGAAATCATTCTTTGGGCTTTCTTTTGGAGTGGTATTTTCTTCCTTTTCTGCATTCTTGGGGTGGGCGTATTCCAAATGTTATTCTTTTTATTGAAATCTTTGTATCTATGACCTTTCTTAGAACTGTTTTGCTATATCAGAGTATGTTTGGTCATAATTTTTTGTTTCCATGTTTATTTGGTCATCTCAAGAATGTTGTTTTTAGCCGTTTCAGTTTTTAAACTGTTTAGACTCAAGGTGTATAGGAAATAGTGTTGTGTGAGTTCTACATACTGTATTTTCAGTTTCCTCCCTCCCGTTACTGATTTTTAGTTTCATACACTGTAGTCAGAAAAGATACTTCATATGATTCCAACTTAGTCAAAGGTCAATACCCCCAGATATCACCATCTTCCCCTCCTCCAGCCCACTGCCAAGGGAATGAGAAGGCAGAAGCTGTTGACTTGAGGAGCCATGGCCAATCTCATCTTCTAATTCATCTCTATAAGGATAGTTTTGTCTCCTCAACTAGACCATGGAATATTCAAAGAAATCAAAGAAGATAAAAAACAAATCAGAGAGTAAAGGGAAAGAATGAAAAACTCATGAAGGGAACAAAGGAAAGAACCAACTCCAGGAAGGAATGTAAAACACTGAAAGAACTTCCAGGCTAAAAGGAAAAAAGAAAACTGACACAGTGAAGGCAAGGAGCTACAAAAGAGAATAAAAAGCTCCAAAGGAAGTGGAAAAAACTGAAGAATCACAGGAGGAAATGAAAAAGGGAAGTGAACATTCATCCATCAGCAGGAAAGGATGGAAAAAAGCCTCAGAAGCAAAGTGGAAGAATCAGAAAAAAGAATATGAGACACGTGGGATAATATGGTCCAACAAGAATGCTGAAGTAAAGTTTATGAAAATTTTTAAAAATCACAAGAGTGGAACAACACCAGGAATTGGGGGACACTATGAAAAGACCAAACTCCACAGCATAGGGAGAGAGGAAGGAGAAGAAATCCAAGAATGGTATTGAACAGATCTTCAACGGGATAATAGAAGAAAATTTCCCAAACTGAAACAAGACAAATCCATATAAATACAAGAAGTACATAGACACGACACCAAATAAACAAGACCAAAAAGAAATTCCCCATGCAATATCATAGTTAAAAACCTAGACGCGCAAAACAAGGACAAAATACTGAAAGCCACAAGAGAAAAACAACAAGTTTTTCTTGTTTTTATAAGGGGAAACCCATCAAATTGCAGCTAACTTCTCAGTACAAACTATGGAAGCCAGAAGAACGCGACCAAAGTATTTCCCAGTGCTAAATGACTTTGGTTGCCAACCCAGATTACTATACTCAGCAAAATGTCAATCAGAGTTTGAAGAAGAAAGAAAAATCTTTCATGACAATATACAAAAATGAAAGAACACAGTCAAAAAAACCAACATTTCAGAAATTACGCAAAGCAATTTCAAAGAACAGAGGAAAAGGAGCAACTAATCCTCAAGCAACCCCAGAGAGAAATTAACAAAAAGGACAACAGAGTAAATAAATACCAAGACCAAGAATGCAAATGGAAAAATAAGTTGAAACAAAACAACACACATCTCACATAATAATAACCTTAAATATCAATTGTCTGAACTCCCAAATAACAAGACAATAGCCTGGGAAGATTGGATTAGGAAACCGAATCCATCTATATGCTACCTAAAAGAAACACATCTCACACGTCGCAGCCCTCAAGGACAGAAAACACCTTAGAGTGAAAGGATAGAAAAAAGATATTTCAAGCAAATAGTACCAAAAAAGCAAGCAGAAGTGGCTATTTTTATATCAACAAAATAGACCCAGAGTAAAATAATCAAAAAGAAAAAAGGAAAAAAAAAAAAAAGAGGCCATTTTTAATCCTTATCAATGGAACAATTAACCAGGAAGAATGTCAACAATCTTAAATGTTTATGCAACCAAACTCTGGTGCATGGAATGTGTATAAACACAATCCTTAAAGACCTCAGATACGATTAATCCCAGCACACTAATAGTGGGGGACTATCAATATCCCACTGAGTCCCTTGGATAGAGTCACTGAATCAAAAACTAACAGAGAGACGTCAGAACTGAACAAGAACAATACACCAAATGGACCTCCAACAGTTATACAGAATATTCCAGCCAACACCAGAGAACATACTTTCTAATCAGTGCCCCATGGAGCAATCGTCCCAAATCTACCACATACAACAGCAAAAAGAAATATTAACAAATACAAAAGGAATTGAATTATTCCATGATTCTATCAGACCACAGTGCAAACAAAGCTCAGTATTAAGACCAGGGTAAGCCCTACTAAACTATAAGAATACTGGAGACTAAACCAACGATCCTAAATAATGAGTGGGTCAGGGAAAGAACTAAACAATGAAATAAAAGCATTCCTGGACTACTAAATAAAAATACAATAAACACAACAAAACCTGTGGGATACATTAGAATCATTCCCGAAGAGGGAAATTTAGAGCCCAAAGTGCCCAGATTAAAGGTCTTTTCGAGACAGGGACTCCTTGTAGCCCCAGCTGTCCTGGAACTCGCTCTGTAGACCAGGCTGGCCTTGAACTCACAAAGATCCGCCTGCCTCTGCCTCCCAGGTGCTAGGATTAAAGGCGTGCGCCACCACGCCCGGCTCACATTTAAACATTTTAAAACAAAAGAACAAAAGAACTCACTCACCAGGCTCCCCTTTGAGACCCAGCTCCTGAAAGAATCATTCCTTCCAGAAGAGCCTGTCTCATCGTATTCAAACCTGAACCATCAGTTACTGCTTGTAAGCATCCAACAGGAACTATTTGCAATGTAGCCAGCCAGCTGGTATGAAAAACAGAGCTCCCCACCTTTCAAGGTGTTTACATTAGGATAGGAAGGTGATACACAGACAATAACCTCATTATACCAGAAATGGCAAGCACTTGGACAGAAAGAAAAAGCTACAAGACGGGAAAAATTAATCTCTCCTTGAATACTTTAAGTTGTTAAGGTGGAATCAGTGAACTACGAATTAGAGACCATGTATACTCTACAATTTGCAGGTGCTAATTGATGCCTATTACAATAGTTATCCTTAGAAAATATCTGCTGTCACACACGTCCTTAAGATTCCATAGATAGGTTTTATTTCACAGTCAAAGCAAATACGGCTTGAAAATGAATGATTTTCCTAAAGTGGCATAATTATGAACTGTAGATGAGGTGCAATTCCACAGCCCTTTATCTTTCCACTCTCCCTTAGTTAGACACATACAAATTTTAAAAGGTGAAAAGGCAACAAAATCCTGGCTATAATGTTTATACAAAGAGGACTTTTAACAACTTGTACGCTGCTGCGAGTCATCTCCACACACCCTGGTTGATATCCTGCAATCACTAAATCTCACACAGTTACACCCGTACATGCTCCCTTTGTGCTAACAGTCCTAGGATGGATTTCTGCTTCAACAGCATGTTCCAGGCAGGTGCTCTGCATTCGTCTGGATGCGGCAGTAATGATTCAGTTCAGGAAAAAATGCCAGATGTTCCAACAATAGATGTGACAGTTATCTATTTTTATTCTGGCAGCTCATTGAGGTTTTATCATTTTTAGCTGTAAAATATAGAGAGAGACTCTCTGATGGTGAAGTCCTGTTTTCCATGAAAAACTTTCACTCTATCAGGCATGAGCAGCTTTTCTCTTGATTTGTGTCTGAACCATGAGGCAAAACATCACAGATGCAGACTGCATTGGACGAAGAACATATGCATGCTTTTAAATCACTTTTATCTTACTTTTTACTAATGTAACCCTGAAACATAAAATATGTTTTTTTTTCATTCACTGCTATGAGAAGAACAGATGGTAAAAGAGATTAATACAGCATGTCCATTAGAATAACCCCCACTCCTGGAGATGCTCCCCCCAAACAGGAGTCATATTTATTATAAGGAATGGCTGTGGCTTGCACATATTGGAAACTGCCAGAGGTTTTCCTAAGGATAAGCAAAAAATGAATGTCAGATTAAATGGTTTTGAAAATAAAAATAATATGTTAATCTTCCTGATATGAAAGGATGACTAAACCCACCTGCCTATGATTGTGTGACTGAACAGAAGGCAAACAAAACGTTTCATTTCTAACTTTAAAAACGTTAGGGCTTAGAAAACATGACTAACTGAAATTGCAAAGAGAATACCAAGTGGAAATTATCTTCTACATTTCTGCTCTCCTACTAGAAATTTCTTTTTTTTTTTATCATCCAATCAGGGTAATTAGCATATCCATCATTTTATTTTTAGAAACGGCATTGCACGACACGGGTGCACAGACTTGCATGCAGACAGTACATTCATACACATACAGAAATAAATAAAAATTAAAAAGAAAATATTTTATTGATGTTTTGTGTATTTCATACAAAATTTCTCAGTACAATTTAGATACATTCCCCCACCCCAGTTCATGCATTCTGCCATACATGTCTTACATCTTTTTCTCAGTCTTTTTAAAGTTTTTCTCTGCAGATGTTTATTGTTTTGGGCAGAAGTTAACTGTTTCAGTCAGTTCTTTGACCCAGCCCTTTTCTTGTTGTTGTTCCCTCCTTTTTATATGCATATATATATGCAAAATATGCCTATATATACACCATATACATACCAAAATTATGACCTCTGAAAATAAACTGTATATCAGTTCCAAAATAGGTTTAGGAATTCACATTTTTCCCTTTAATTTTAGAGTAATAGAAATTTCTTGATGTCATTTCTTTATCTGTAACTCAGTATCTTCTTAATAAACAGCAAGAATAATTCTGCATATGATATTCACTAACAATAGCTACATGTAATGGGATTTCTATATAAGTTTCACAAATATTTAGCACTGGAAAAGAACCTTCCTGAGAAATTCAATTTAATTTCATATAATTCCAAAGGAGTTTTTTTTTTTTTTTTGGTCTTTTCAAGACAGGGTCTCCCTGTAGCCCCAGCTGTCCTGTAATTCACTCTGTAGACCAGGCTGGCCTTGAACTCACAAAGATCCGCCTGCCTCTGCCTCCCAAGTGCTAGGATTAAAGGCGTGCGCCACCATGCCCAGGCCAAAGGAGTTTTAAAAGGATTTTTTTCAAGAAAAATCAGAGAACGTTTCCCTCTCCTCTCCTCTTCCTCCTCCTTCTTCTCCTCCTCCTCATTCTCATTCTCTTCCTCCTCCTCCTCCTTTTCATTCTCCTCCTCTTCCTTTTCTTCCTTCTCCTCTTCCTTCTCCTTCTCCTCCTCCTTCTACTCCTCTTCCCTCCCTCCCTTTCTCGTGTACAGCATTGGATATGGAATTCAGGACCTTATTCATGGTAAGCAAGTGTTTTACCACTGAGCTACACTGCCAGCCCAGAGAATACATTTTTTAAAGTTATGTCTTGAATCACATCCAGAACTGAGGGTGATTTCACAGAAGAAATTTAGTAGTAACTATATCCATTCATGCTATAAGTGATTAGAAATAAAATACTAAATCAAAATTCAAATATTAGAAACTAAATATTTACAAATGGGTTCACAAAATAATCACTTGGTATTTTAATTAGTTGATTCATTTATGCTATAATCTATTATTTATTATTATGACTTTTTATTTCAATCCACATTTTAGTTACTTTTAACTAAAAAAAACATTCTAGCAAGAAATATTTCACACCTATAAATTCACTGATATAGCTCATGAAGCAGAAACAGAGGAAGTTTTTTGTAATATGCCTCAAATGGGGTTTGAAATGTCTTAAGCCATCTCCTAATCCACCCCCCACAGATACAAAAATGTTCTTGGGATTCCATTCACTCATTTTTCTCACAGAAAAGTAACCATAGTAGACATCTCATTAGCTGTCCAAGTGATGTGCAGCTGGAAGGGAATCAGCTCCTCTGACCAGGGCTGGGCTTCCTCCACTGTAATTCTATATGGATCACCCATAGGACTCCATATGGAGCGAGCTGTTCCCAAACATGAAATTCACAATCCATCTATTTTGTAAATCAAAGGTAAATTCCTAAGGACTTGTACACATTCTCATTACAGTGAGGATTTTAAACAGGTAGGAATAAATATTTAATTAAAGCTTTTAAATCATAGAAACACTGGTTCTATATGAACAATAATATACAATTTTCTCAGACAATGTAAAAGTACATTTAAGTACTTTTACAATGGGTAAATCCTGGGTTTCCGGAACCAGTAGCATCAATTTTAATGGTAATTGCCTTCTGTGATGGGCACTGGCTCTGAGCCAGGAGCACTTGGATCCTTTCACTGATGCACTGAATCTCAGAATTAGCACATTGGGTAGGTGGCAGATAAGTTGGGTTTGAATTAGCATGTGTACAGGTGGTGCCACCTGCTTCAGCCCTTACTGCAGTTTTATTTGGTCTTCTCTGCTTTATTCGGGGTCTAGACAAAAGAAGCACTCCCAAGCTGCTCTTGGCTGTGTCCTAGATTTAGGCTGAAGGGTTGGCAAACTTATTAATAACCTCAGTAGGCTACAAGAAGGTTTATCATATTTGTGACTTCGTGAGAGAAAAATAAAACTTAAGGCCCTACACTGAGTTCATCCATTCCACATTCATGACTGTAAATGGAAGGCTATATCTATGTTTCTTTCTCTAACTACTTGAACAGTACAGCTAGTATAGCAAACAGTATACAGCAGAACATTTCCTCCATCTTTATTGAGTTATAGCTGGAAAAATTAATATACTTAAGGAATATAAAATGATAAGTGTACACTGTAAAATTATTGCCACCAGCAATATCATCACCCTTGGTTAATGATTTGAAGCTAGTGTGAAAACTTAAGGTTACTGTCAGCAGATTTCAAGTATATACTATAAGGTAGTTAGCTGCAATCACCGTGTTTAAGACTAGAACCCCAGATCTATCCATTTTATAAATTAAAATGTATATGCTTTGATTAACATTTCACTGTTCCTCACCTCTCAGATCCTGGTAACTGCCTATGAGTTTGACTAGTTTCAGTTCTAAACACGAGTGAAACCATACACTATTTGCTATTATCTGGTATATTTCACAAATGGCAAGATTTAATTCTTTTGATATTAAATGATATTCCATTATAGATCATTTTTTTCTAGCCATTCATCCAACAGTGAGCACTTAGTTTATTTCCATGTCTTCATTATTATGAATAATGATTTGGTACAGTATGTCTTGGGATATTGATTTTTTTTCTATAGGTAGTTAATCAAGAAGTTATAATGCTGGAACATGTGGTAGCTCAATTTAAAATTTTTGAAGAACCCCTATAATCTCTTCCAGAATGTCTGCACTGATTTACAATCTACCAGATACACAGTGTGCCATTTGCTTTACATCTTTGACATTTGCTATCTCTTCTCTTTTTTAATAATAACCATCCTAACAGATGTGATTAGTGATGTTGGCCACCTTTCTGTGTATCTGTTGGCCATTAATATAGCTTCTCTGGAATTAAAAATTGTCCATTTGCCAGGCATGGTGGCGCACGCCTTTAATCCTAGCACTCGGGAGGCAGAGGCAGGCAGATCTTTGTGAGTTCAAGGCCAGCCTGGTCTACAGAGTGAGTTCCAGGGCAGCTGGGACTACATGGAGACCCTGTCTCGAAAAGACAAAAAAAAATTGTCCATTCATGCCCTTTTGCCAATCTTCACTGGACTATTTTCTATTAAGTTGTATGGATTCCTTATATACTGTATAAATTAACATCACCTACCTAGTTTGCAAATTTCCTGCCATTCCAAAAGTTGCATTTTCATTCTATTTACTATTTCCTTTAATTACAGAAGCATCTTAGGTTAATGTAGTTCTACTTGTTTAGTTTTGCTCTTCTTCCCTGTGCTTTTGGTATCATATAAAAAAAAATAACCAGGAACAATATCAAGGAGTTAAGGAGTTTTCTCTATTTTTTTTTCTGTCTCTGGACTTACAATTAAGTTTATAATCCATTCCTCAAGTTATTTTTTTTCTTTTATGTATTTGGTATAGCATAGGTCCAATTACATTGTTTTGAATTGGATATTCAATTTTTGCCAACATTTTTCTGAAGACACTATCCTTTCTGTATTGAGTACTCTTGGCTAGCTAGTCAAATATATGGTGACCACAGGCTGAGTGTGGTGAGACATGCCTTTAATCCCAGCATATGGGAGGCAGGAGCCTCTGTGAGATAGAGGCCAGCCTAGTCTACATAATGAGTTCCAGGCTAGCTGGGGCTACTGGGAGACTCTGTCAACAAACAAACAAACACTAGTTGACCCTGTAGGCATGGATTTATGTCTAGACTCTATGCTCTGTTCTACTGCTATTTTATGTTAATGTACTGTTTCCATTATTATAGCTTTGTGATATAGTTTGCAATCAGGAAATGTGATGTCTCTATCACTGTACAGTTGCACAAATCTTTCTTAAGATTGCTGTGGTCATTCTTGGTCTTTTGTGGTGCTACATAAATATTTTTCTATTTTTGCCTTATCTTGATACTGGCTTTT
Source organism: Rhizomys pruinosus (assembly GCA_009823505.1). NCBI lineage: Eukaryota > Metazoa > Chordata > Mammalia > Rodentia > Spalacidae > Rhizomys > Rhizomys pruinosus. The sequence goes on along the minus strand of VZQC01004693.1, from coordinate 3,717,050 downwards.
ATACATATTTATTTGTGTATCTTAATTGTACAAATTATATTATGAGATTTTTCATACATGCATATAATGTATTTTGATTACATTCAGTGAAAAGCTTTCAGCTCTTCACCATTCAGTATGATGTTAGCTGTGAGCTCACCACTTGTGGGTCTTATACTAAAGCACATTCCTTCTAAAAATAATCCTTTGAGATTTTTATGAAAGGATGTTAAATTTTGTCAAATCGTTTTCCTGTGTTTATTTTTATAATCGTATGCATTTTAAACCTCATTTTATTAGTGTACTACATCATGTTTCCTGTGTTGAGTTATCCTTGATTGGATAATCTCATTCAATCATGGTGTATTCTCCTTTCAAAGTCCTATCCAATTTAGTTTTCTAATTGAGTTGAAAATTTTTGCATTTATATTCATCAATGATATCACAGTTTTGTTTTCTTTCTTTTTTTTTAGGTGTCCCTGTCAGGCTGTGGCATCAGGGTCCTGGCCTTCTCAAGTTACTTTGGAATCTCATCTTCAATATTTTGGATAACTTTGAAAAAAGACTCTTTCTTAAATGTTTAGTAGAATTTACTGATGAAGCAATGTGGTCATGAGCTTGTCTTTCTTCAGATTTATTTTTATTTATATATTTTTGTGTTGTTTATGTGAATCCAGGTTACATATGTGAAAGTCCCCCCCCCAGAGGCAAGAATAGGGCATAGAAGCAGTTGTGAGCCACAAGATGTGGGTACTTGGAACCAAACTCACGACACCATAACCCAGACTGAGATTTAAAAGGAGCCAATTGTCCTTAAAGAAGAGTAGTGCACTGTGACCCATAAGAGAAACTGCCAGGTGCACACCTTTAATCCCAGCACTCAGGAGGCAGAGGCAGGTGGATCTCTGTGAGTTCAAGGCCAGACTGGTCTACAGAGGGAGTTCCAGGCCAGCTGGGGCTACAGGGAGACCTTGTCTCAAAAACACTAAAGAGAGAAAGAAACAGCTGGGTGTGGTAGTGTATGCCTGTAGTCCCAGCACTTGGTGTTGGAATCAGGAAGACAGAGTTCAAGGTAAACATTGGGTCCTTTGAAAGACCAAGAAATGCTTTTTAACCACTGAACCATCTCTCCAGCCCCTTCAGAGGTTTGGTGGCTTGGTTTGGTTTGGTTTGGTTCATTTGTTTTGCTTGAGACATAGTCTCCCTGTAACCCCTGATTGATCTGGAGTTCTATATGTAGACCTCAGAGGGATCCACCTGACTCTGTCTCTGAGTGCTAGGGTTAAAGGTGTGTACCACCACAACCAGATTTCATCAGACTTTTTAAAATGCTAATTCAATGTCTTTATTCATTATTGGAATCTACAGATTTTCTATTCCTTAATGAGTCAGACTTGGTTTATCTCCTAGATGTGCATTCATTTCCTTTAAATTAGCCATTTTTTTCATGTATAATCATTAATCATTTACATAATCACCTAAGAGTTTCTGTATTCCAATGGCATCAACTAGATTGTCTCATTTCATTTAGAATTTATTTGTGTTTGTATCCTTTCTTTGTTTGATCCAGCTAAAGCTTTGATCTCTCTTTTTGTTGTTGTTGTTGTTGTTGTTGTTGTTGTTGTTTTTGGTCTTTTTGAGACAGGGTCTCCCTGTAGTTCCAGCTGTCCTGGAACTCACTATGTAGACCAGGCTGGCCTTGAACTCACAGAGATCTACCTGACTCTGCCTCCCAAGTGCTAGGATTAAAGGCATGCACCACCACACCCAGAAAATTTTGCCAATCTTAAGTATGATTTTTCTGTTTCATTCACTTGTAATCCTCACCATGTCATTCCTTCTCCACACCTTATGCTTAGTTTGTTCTTCATCTTTAAGTATAAAACTAAATGGAAATCATTCTTTGGGCTTTCTTTTGGAGTGGTATTTTCTGCATTCTTTGGGTGGGCTATATTCCAAATGTTTATTCTTTTTATTGAAATCTTTGTATCTATGACCTTTCTTAGAACTGTTTTGCTATATCAGGTATGTTTGGCATATTTTGTTTCCATTTTTATTTGTTTCAAGATTTGTTTTTAGCCTTTTCAGTTTTACTTTGACTCATTAGGTGTATAGGAATATGTTGTGTGATTTCTACATACTTGTAAATTTTCAGTTTTCCTCCTGTTACTGATTTTTAGTTTCATACACTGTAGTCAGAAAAGATACTTCATATGATTCCAACTTAGTCAAAGGTCAATACCCCCAGATATCACCATCTTCCCCTCCTCCAGCCCACTGCCAAGGGAATGAGAAGGCAGAAGCTGTTGACTTGAGGAGCCATGGCCAATCTCATCTTCTAATTCATCTCTATAAGGATAGTTTTGTCTCCTCAACTAGACCATGGAATATTCAAAGAAATCAAAGAATATAAAAAACAAATCAGAGAAGTAAAGGGAAAGAATGAAAAACTCATGAAGGAACAAGAAGGAAAGAACCAACTCCAGAAGGAAGTGTAAACACTGAAAAAGAATTCAGGCTAAAAGGAAAAAAGAAACTGACCAGTGAAGCAAGGAGCTACAAGAAGAGAATAAAAAGCTCCAAAAGGAAGTGGAAACACTGAAGAAATCACAGGATGAAATGAAAAAGGAAGTGGAACATTCATCCAATCAGCAGGAAAGGATGGAAAAAAGCCTCAGAAGTAGAAAAAAGAATATTGGACCTACAGGAGAACACGGTGCAGCTAGAAACCTCAAGTAAAGATCATGAAAATTTTTAAAAAGCACAAGAGTGGAACAACCAGGAATTGGGGGACACTATGAAAAGACCAAACCTCCACATCATAGGGAGAGAGGAAGGAGAAGAATCCCAAGAGAATGGTATTGAACAGATCTTCAACAGAATAATAGAAGAAAATTTCCCCAAACTGAAACAAGACAAATCCATATAAATACAAGAAGTACATAGAACACCAAATAAACAAGACCAGAAAAGAAATTCCCCATGCAATATCATAGTTAAAACACTATATGCTCAAAACAAGGACAAAATACTGAAAGCCACAAGAGAAAAACAACAACTTGTATATAAGGGGAAACCCATCAGAATTGCAGCTAACTTCTCAGTACAAACTATGAAAGCCAGAAGAACGCGGACCAAAGTATTTCCAGTGCCAAACTACTTTAGATGCCAACCCAGATTACTATACTCAGCAAAAATGTCAATCATAGTTGAAGAAGAAAGAAAAATCTTTCATGACATATACAAAATGAAAGAACACATGTCAAAAAAACCTACACTTCAGAAAATACTCAAAGCAAATCAAAGAACAGAGGAAAAGGAGCAACTATCCTCAAGCAACCCCAGAGAGAAATTAACAAAAGGACAACAGAGTAAATAAATACCAAGACCAAGAATGCAAATGAAAAATAAGTTGAAACAAAACAACACACATCTCACATAATAATAACCTTAAATATCAATGGTCTAAACTCCCAAATCAAAAGACATAGACTGGGAGAATGGATTAGGAAACAGAATCCATCTATATGTTGACTACAAGAAACCCATCTCACCCTCAAGGACAGACACCACCTTAGAGTGAAAGGATAGAAAAAATATTCTAAGCAAATGGTACCAAAAAGCAAGCAGAAGTGGCTATTTTAATATCAGACAAAATAGACCTCAGAGTAAAATTAATCAGAAAAGAAAAAGAGAGCCATTTTATCCTTATCAATGGAACAATTAACCAGGAAGATGTCACAATCTTAAATGTTTATGCACCAAACTCTGGTGCATGGAATGTTATAAACACAATCCTTCAAGACCTCAAGATACAGATTAATCCCAGCACACTAATAGTGGGGGACTTCAATATCCCACTGAGTCCCTTGGATAAGTCAACTGAACAAAAAATAAACAGAGAGACATCAGAACTGAACAATAACAATACACCAAATGGACCTCACAGATATATACAGAATATTCCACCCAAACACCAGAGAACATACTTTCTACTCAGTGCCCCATGGAGCATTCTCCAAAATCTACCACATACTAACACAAAAGAAATATTAACAAATACAAAAGGATTGAAATTATTCCATGCATTCTATCAGACCACAGTGCAACAAAGCTCAGTATTAATACCAGGGTAAGCCCTACTAACTATAAGAATACATGGAGACTAAACAACACAATCCTAAATAATGAGTGGGTCAGGGAAGAAATAAACAATGAAATAAAAGCATTCCTGGAACTAAATAAAAATGACAATAAAACACAACAAAACCTGTGGGATACATTAGAATCAGTCCTAAGAGGGAAATTTATAGCCCTAAGTGCCCAGATTAAAAAAAAAAGAAAGAGGGGGCTGGAGAGATAGCCTAGCGGTTAAGAGCGCCAACCGCTCTTACAGAGGACGCCGGTTCGATCCCCAGCACCCACATGGCGGCTGAGAACCGTCTGAAACTCCAATTCCAGGAGAACTCCAGTTCCAGGGGAATCCGATACCCTCTTCTGACCTCCGCGGCGTTGCACGACACGGGTGCACAAACTTGCATGCAGACAGTACATTCATACACATACAGAAATAAATAAAATTAATAAAAAAAATTTAAAAAAAAAAAAGAAAGAGAAGAAATAAATGATCTAACACTGTAGCTAAAAACACTTGAGAGACAATAAATGAACCATAAGCCCAACAGACAGGAAGAAATAACAAAAATTAGAGCAGAAATCAATGAAATAGAAACAAAGAAAACAATACAAAAAAAATCAATGAATCCAAAAGCTGTTTTTTTTTAAAGATAAATAAAATAGACCTCTAACCCAGTTAACCAAAAGATGGAAACAGCAACTCCAAATCAATAACATTTGTGATAAAAGGGGAAACAACACAACAGATAAAGAAAAGATACAGACAATCAAATGAGAATACTTCAAAAACCTATACTCTACTAAGAGAAATGGACAAATATCTGAAATCCTGGGATTTACCAAAGCTTAACCAAGAAGAGATTGACAGCTTAAATAGATCCATAATACTTGAGAAAATTGAAGATGTAATAAAAAGCCTCCCAACTAAAAAAAGCCCAGGCCCAGAGAGTTTCACAGCAGAATTCTATAAAACATGTAAAAAGGTCTTACAACCATTACTACTCAAACTTTTCAGATGGATACAAACAGAGGGAAATATCCCAAATTCATTCTATGAAGCCAGCATCACTCTAATACCAAAACCAGGCAAAGACACGAACAAAAAAGAAAACTATAGACCCATATCATTAATGAACACAGATGCAAAAATTCTCAACAAAATACTTGCAAATTGCATACAGACCCACATCAAAAAGATCATCCATCATGAGCAGGTTGGATTCATACCAGAGATGCAGGGATGGTTCAACATACATAAATCAGTAAATATCATAAAACACATAAATGGACTGAAAGACAAAAAACACATGATCATCTCAATTGATGCAGAAAAAGCTTTCGACAAAATCCAGTATCCCTTCGTGCTTAAAGTCCTAGAGGGAATTAGACTGGAAGGATCATTCCTCAACGTAATCAAAGCCATATACAAGAAACCCACAGCCAACATCATCCTAAATAGAGAAAAGTTGGAAGCATTCCCCTTAAAGGCAGGAACATGGTAAGGCTGTCCACTATTGCCTCTCCTCTTCAATATAGTGTTTGAAATGCTTGCTAGAGCAATAAAGTGAGAAAGAGAAATTAAAGGAGTATTAATCAGAAAAGAGGAAGTAAAACTATCCCTTTTTGTAGATGATATGATAGTTTTCCTAAGGGATGCTAAAAATTCCACCAGAAAACTCAGAAACAATTAAAAGTTTCATTAAAGTGGCAGGATACAAAATAAAACCTAGAAAAATCAGTAGCCTTTCTTTACACCAACAATAAGCAACTGGAGAAGGAATATAAGGAGAACTTCCCAATCACAATAGCCTCAAAAAAAAAAAAAAATACCTAGGAATAAACCTAACCAAAGACACCAAAGACCTCTACAACAAAATTTTTAAACCCTGAAGGAGATTGAAAATGACATCAAAAGATGGATGCTCTTGGATTGGAAAAACTAATATAGTAAAAAGTCCATTCTACCCAAAGTGATATACAGATTCAATGCAATCCCAATCAAAATCCCCATGAGCTTTTTCAAAAACTTGGGGAAAAAAATCCTTAAATTCATATGGAAAAACAAAAGACCCCGAATAGCTAAAGCAACCCTGAGTGAAAAGTGCAATATTGGGGGTATTACTTTACCAGGCTTCATGCTATATTACAGGGCTATAGTCATAAGGACAGCCTGGTACTGGAAAAATAAAAAACAGACCCTTTGATCAATGGAACAAAATTGAATATCCAATTGAGCTCAAATAACTTCAGCCACCTCATATTTGACAAAGGGGCCAAGAAAGCTCAATGGAGGAAACATAGTATCTTCAGCAATGGTGTTGGCAAAACTGGATCACTATTTGTAGAAGACCAAATTAAACCCCTACCTCTCGCCCTGTACAAAAATAAACTCCAAGTGGATCAAAGATCTCAACCTGAAACCTGAAACCTGAAACCCTGAAGGTGATAGAAGAAAAAGTCAGCACCAACCTACAAAACCTAGACATAGGAAAAGACTTTCTAAATCAAACAGCAGCTGCACAGGAAATGAGGACAACAGCTGACAAGTGGGACCTCATTGAACTCAAAAGCTTTTGTACAGCTAAAGAAACAATCAAGGAAGTGAAGAGAAACCCCACAGAATGGGAGGAAACCTTCACCACTGATGCATCTGACAGAGCATTAATATCCAGAATATATAAACTACTTAAAAAAAAAAAAAAAGAAGAAAACAAATGACCTACTCAAAAGATGGAGTAAAGAGATGAACAGAGACTTCATCAAAAAGGAAATAAAGATGGCTGAGAAACATCTTAAAAAGTGTTCAACATCATTAATAATTAAGGAAATGCAAATTAAAACCACATTTAGGTATCATCTCATTCCAATAAGACTAGTCAACATCAAGAAAACAAAAGACGCCAAATGCTGGAGAGGTTGTGGGGAAAGGGGAACTCTCATCCACTTCTGGTGGGAATGTAAACTGGTACAACCACTGTGGAAAGCAATGTGGAGAACCCGTAAAAGACTCAAAATGACTATTGTGATATTCCCCTTTCATCACAGATTCTATTGATTTGGAGTTGTTTTTTCTTGTAGTTAACTGGGCTAGAGGTCTGTCTATCTTATTTATTCTCTCAAAAAACCAACTTTTGGATTCATTGATTTTTTTGTATGGTTTTCTTTGTTTCTATTTCATCGATCTCTGCTCTGATTTTTTATATTTCTTCTTGTCTGCTGCGTTTAGGGTTCATTTGTTGTTGTGTCTTTCAAGTACTTTAAGCTGCCATGTTAGATCATTCACTTGTGCCCTTTCTGTTTTTTTAATGTAGGCACTTAGAGCTATAAACTTCCCTCTTAGGACTGCCTTTAAAGTGTCCCATAGGTTTTGCTGTGTTGTTTTATCATTGTCATTCAGTTCCAGGAATGTTTTTATTTCTTTCTTTATTTCTTCCTTGACCCATTCATTATTCAGGAGAGTGTTGTTTCATCTCCATGTGTTCTTGTTTTTATTTGTTTTGTTTTTTTTTAATTTTTTTATTTATTTTTAACAAATCTAGACCCATGTTCCCGCCCATTCCCCCACCCCGCCAGAGCTCATGCATTCTGCCAAACATGCTTTTCATCTCTTAGTCTTTCTCAATATTGTCCATGGGGAAGTTGACTGTTTTGAGCAGAAGTTCACTGTTTCAGTCAGTTCTTTGATGCAGTCTTTTCTGTTGTTGTTGTTGTTGGAGAGTGTCAACATCAAGCTTTTGTAAGTGTGAGGTGGGCCGGTGTCCTCACAGTATATGGTCGAGTTTGGAGAATGTCCATGGGGTGCGGAGTAAGAAAGTGTATGCTCGGGTGTTTGGGTGAAATAGGCAAGAGATGTCTGTGAGATCCATTTGCTGTTTAAGTATCATTCAGTTCAATGTCTCTCTGTAATGCCTTTGTCCGGTTGATCTGTCTAAGGACTTAGTAGTATTGAAGTCCCCTCATTAGTGTGCTGGGGTTATTTTGAGCCTTGAGATCCGAAGAATGTCTTACAAGTTGGTGCGCCGGCCTTGGTGCGTATATGTTCATGATGGTGAGATCTCATCCTTAATTGTTCTTTAATAAAGATGTAGTGGCCTCTTGTCTCTTTTGATTCTTTTGCTTCGAAGCTATTTTGGAGGATGAAATAGCAAACACCTGCTTTTCTTTTTTTTTAATTTTTATTTATTTCTGTATGTGTACATGCACTGGTCTGCAGGCAGGTCGTGTGCACCTGTGTCAGGCAAGTGTCGCGGAGGTCAGAAGAGGGTCTCGGATTCCCCTGGAACTGGAATTCTCCTGGAAAGTGGAGTTTCAGATGGTTCTCTCGTCCGGCCCATGTGGGCGGGGGATCGAACCGGGTCCTCTGTAAGAGCGGGTCGGTGCTCTAACGCTACCATCTCTCCGGCCCAATACCAGCTTTCTTTTGTACCTTTGCTTGGAATATTTCCTCCATCCCTTCACCTTAAGTTGGTGCCTATCCTTGAATTGAGATGGGTTTTGTAAGAAGCATATGATAGATTTTGTTTCCTAACCATTCTCCCAGTCTGCCTTTTGATTGGAGAGTTCACCCATTAACATTAAGGTTAGGGCTGGAGAGATGGTCCTAGCGTTAAGAGCGCCGACCACTCTTACAGAGGACCCGGGTTCGATCCCCAGCACCCACATGGCGGCTGAGAGCCGCGAAACCCAATTCCAGGAGAACTCCAGTTCCAGGGGAATCCGACACCCTCTTCTGACCTCCGCGGCATTGCACGACACGGGTGCACAAACTGCATGCAGACAGTACATTGAACACATACCGAAATAAAAAATTTAAAAAAATAACATTTAAGGTTATAATTGAAAGAATAGATGGCTGCCTCCTTTCACCTTATTATCCATTGGCTTTTAGTCTGTATTTACTTACTCACAATTATATTTTATTAGTTTCTTTTCCTAGGTGCTTGAGGATAGTTGGAAAACTCTCTGTGTTCCAATTCTATTTATAAATTTTCAGTATTTGAGATCTTGAAACTAACAATGGGAGGAGAATTTTTGTTCCCACAGGTAAAAATCAACCAATCTAAATGCCTGAAAATGTACAACTTATGGCTGTGCAGGATGGACTGGGAAATGCCACGCAGAGAGGCTGACCCATCGAACATTAAAGAAAGAGGAACCTCAGACGCCTGAGTCACAGACACTGAGCATCTCTCTGATAATATTGGGGTTAACTGTTTATAATGGCCCTAACAAAGTTTACCTTTCAGATACTGAGAAACCTCCTACCCTCTCCCCTTTATAGGAAAAAGAAAAACATGATGGTAATGAAATCATTCCCTAACTGTAAATTAGAGCCAATTGTTATAGTGGTAATTTTCTATAAAACAGTATAACACCCTTTTAATTGACTGATAGACATAGGACCTGTGAAAGGATAATTCTCTATCTAGAGCCAATTCAATAGTAAAGTCTTATAAGCTGTGTAATTAAGCAATATATTACTACAGGAAACTCTGACATCATAGCAATGAGATTATTCTGCCTAGGAGTTGGCTAGGTGATTCAAACCCCACCCCACCCCCTTTTGCCTATAGTGGGATATATGCAAGGAGAAAGGCATAAGTCCCTGTTGTCGAAGACCTGTTGAAGCATGAAAAATGTTATGAGACGTCACTTGATAGCGTACAACTGCCTCTGAAATGCCAGACAGCATTACCAAAGGCCACTAAAGCATTACAGCAAAATATTGGTCTCCCGTGAGACAAGCAAGACTCCTCCGTCAATATCAGCTACACCCTACAACAGCCTGGAAATACTGTGCAACAGTGGCAGCCAAGTGTCTATATATACCCAAATCTAATTAGCTATTAGCTCTCTCCTGGAGGAATAACTCACAGTAGATGCCAAAGCTTATGTCCTCTATTGGTTAGGGAGTTATAAGCCACAATAAGAACTTGTCACCTTTATAGAGAAACCACAGTTTGCAGATTAGCATACCATCAAAACACTGTGTCTATGCTCACAGATTAGCTTGACATAATAATTAGATACTGCTTAAATGCCTGTACACCAATTGCTTGTGCTTTGTTAGTAATACAAAAAGGTATCACTGGGAAAAGCTGTCAACCCATGAAGGAAACAACCTAACAGACTGGAGTCCAAAATGACAACTCCAAAAAAGACTGTTTTCTCAACCCATTTGTGCCCCTTTCCCAAAACCAGGGAACAAAACTGCGGAAGAGGAGCGTGGTAGATTGTAAGGGCTGTGGAGAGATAGGGGTGAATCATGAGACTACAGGAATAAAGTCTGGACTCCTAATTGAGTCACACATGCCTGGCATACAAGCTTCTCCAACTGGACTATGGGAACCTGGTTGTTCAAAATTTGGACATAGATATTGCAAATGCACCAATTACACCTACTTGTACGGCAAAACAACAACATCAATTTATCTGAAAACAACCCGTGTTCTTATATTGTAAGAACCCCTTAAAATAAACAAATAATAACAATAATAATAAAAAAACTCAAAAAAAAAAAAGACTCAAAATGAGCCTACCACCTGACCCAGACATACTACTCCTGGGTATATACCCACTAGACACATCCTACCACAAAGATACATTTCACAGCTGTTTATTGCAGCTCTCTTCACAATAGCAAAGAGCTGGAACCAACCCAAATGCCCCTCAACTGACAAGTGGATAACAAAATATGGTACATCTATCTACACAATGGAGCTCTATGCAGTGGTAAAGAAACATGATATCATGAACTTTCCAGGTAAATGGATGGAACTAGAAGCCATTATGCTAAGTGAAGTAACACAGTCCAGGTGTGGGGGGGGGGGGCGGCGGGAGCGAATGGTTAGCGTTTGTGGATGCTAACACCAAATCCCCAGTTGGCAGGCAAACTGAGCAACTTTATTATTATATTTCATTGTATCTGAAAGCAACTGTGCTAATATAATGTGAATCTCTTAATGGGCTCTAGAATTGACCTACCACTTGTATTCAACTTGTAATTACATATATGGATGAAGATATGTATTCATATTCTAAAAGAAAAAGAATGTAAGGTTATACTTCTTTTTACCTGCATGCAACTTTACTGTTAAAAGTGAATCTCAGCTGAGCATGGTGGCACACGCCTTTAATCCTAGCACTTGGGAGGCAGAGGCAGGCGAATCTTTGCGAGCTCAAGGCCAGCCTGGTCTACAGAGTGAGTTCAGTATAACGGGGGCTACAGGGACCCTCCTCGAAAGACC